>ML662438.1:5438195-5593064 GCA_007570785.1 Antilocapra americana
AAAATTGAAGGTGGGAGGAGAAGGGGACAACAGAGGATGAGATGGTTGGATGGCATCTCAATGGATATGAATTTGAATACACTCTGGGAGTTGGTGATGGACAGGGAGGCCTCATATACTGCAGTCCATGGGGTTGCAAAGAGTCGGACACTATTGAGCAACTGACGTGAACTGAAGGATGACAGCCAACTCAAGAAAGTGATTTTATAGGGGCTCAAATTCATCATGGGATGAAGGGTAAGGGGGTAAAAGTACAAAGACAGAGCCCTCAGGCTTTTTCTAGCACATGACCTAGTGATAGTGAAAAGTGAAAGTGAAAGTCGATCAGTTGTGTCCGACTCTTCCCGAGGCCATGAACTCTACAGTCCCTGGAATTCTCTAGGCCAGAATACCGGAGTAGCCTTTCCCTTCTCCAGCGGATCTTCCTAACCAAGGGGTCAAACCCAGGTCTCCCGCATTGCAGATTCTTTACCAGCTGAGCCACAAGGGAAGCTCCCCACCTCCCCCAATTTATAAATCAGTAATCCAGGTTTCTTCAAGGCTCTTGTTGCCCCATAAGCCAGATTTGGGCATGAAGAAGTGCTGCCGCTTTGTGGACACGTCCTGTAACAGCAACTCGAAAACCTCTGCTGCTGGGCCCTCAATATTCACCAGGACTGGCGGTGCTAGAATGATATAGTGAAAATGAAAGTCGCTCAGTAGTGTCTGACGCTTTGCGACCCCATGGACTATACAGTCCTTGGAATTCTCCAGGCCAAAATACTGGACTAGGCCCTCAAGAAATATCCTGGGGGAGGTAAGTGAAAAAGTATTCATATCAAGACAACTTTCCAGAGGCCAATTTTAAGGGTAAATATTAGTCACACTATTTTGAAAAAATTAAGAAAAGGAAAACTACAGGAAACAATAGGCAACATCACAGCTAATGATGAGACAATGACTCAAAATTGCAATGAAGTATCACCTCACACCAGGAACTGCCCTAATGGCTCAGCAAGTAAAGAATCTGCCTGTAATCCAGGAGACACAGGTTCAATCACTGGGTTGGGAAGATCCCCTGGAGAAGGAAATGGCTACCCACTCTAGTATTCTTGCCTGAAAGATCCCATGGATAGAGGAGCCTGGTGAACTACAGTCCATGGGGTTGCAGAGTCAGACACGACTGAGCAAACAAGCACATCACCTCACTCCAGTGAGACTGATTATCATTAGAACATCTACTAACAATAAACACTGGAGAGGGCGTGAGAAGAGGAAGCTTCCTATGCTGTTGGTAAGAATACGAAGTGTAAAGAGCTACAAGAGAACAGTAAATATGTTTTTTTAAATAAAGTAAAAATAGAGCAAGCAGATGATCAAGCATTTTCACACCAGGGCATATGTTCTCAGAAAATCATAATTCAAAATACCACATACAACCAACATTACTGCAGCACTGTTTATAATAGATAAGATATGGGAACAAGGAAAATGTTTAATGACAGTTGAATGAACAAAGAAGATGTGACATATAGAGACAGTAGAAAGAAAGAAAATCTGGAGATGATGATGCTAAGTGAATAAGTCAGACAGAGGAAGACAAATGTCATAATTATTTGTTGTCCAGTCACTCAGCCATGTCCAACTCTTTTTGATCCCATGGATTGCAGCATGCCAGGCTTCCCTGTCCTTAACCATCTCCTGGAGCTTTCTCAAACCAATGTCCAATGAGTCAGTGATGCCATCCAGCCATCTCATTCCCTGTCATCCCCTTCTCTTCCTGCCCTCAGTCTTTCCCAGCATCAGGGTCTTTTCCAATGAGTCAGTTCTTCACATCAGGTGGCCAAAGTATTGCAGCTTCAGCTTCAGCATCAGTGCTTCCAATGGATATTCAGGACTGGTTTCCTTTAAGATGGACTGGTTGGATCTCCTTGCAGTCCAAGGGACTCTCAAGAGTCTTATCCAACACCACAGTTAAAAAGCATCAGTTCTTCAGTGCTGCTCAGCCTTCTTTATGGTCCAACTCTCATATCCATACATGAATACTGGGAAAACCTTAGCTTTGACTAGATAGATCTTTTTCAGTAAAATAACGTCTCTGCTTTCTAATACACTGTCTAGGTTTATCATAGCTTTTCTTCCAAGGAGCAAACACCTTTTAATTTCATGGTTGCAGTCACTATTTGCAGTGATCTTAGAGCCCAAGAATATAAAATCTGTCATTGTTTCCCCATCTATATGCCATGAAGTGATGAGACAGGATTACATGATTTTAGTTTTTTGAATGTTAACTTTTAAGCCACCTTTTTCACTCTCCTCTTTCACCTTCATCAAAAGGCTCTTTAGTTCTTTGCTTTCTGCCATAAGGGTGGTGTCATCTGCATATCTGAGGTTATTGATATTTCTCCCGCCAATCTTGATTCCAGCTTCTGCTACATACAGCCTAGCATTTCTTATGGTGTACTCTGCATATAAGTTAAATAAGCAGGGTGACAATATGCAGTCTTGACGTACTTCTTTTCCCGATTTGGAACCAGTCTGTTGTTCCATGTTCAGTTCTAACTGTTGCTTCTTGACTTGCATACAGATTTCTCAGGAGGCAGGTCAGGTGGTCTGGTAGTCCTATCTCTTGAAGAATTTTCCACAGTTTGTTTTTATTCACACAGTCAAAGGCTTTGGCATAGTCAATAAACCAGAAGTAGGTGTTTTTCTAGAACTTTCCTGCTTTTTTGATGATCCAATATATGTTGGCAATTTGATCTCTGGTTCCTCTGGCTTTTCTAAATCCAGCTTGAATATCTGGATGTTCTTGGTTCATGTACTGTTGAAGCCTAGCTTGGAGAATTTTGAGCATTCTTTGCTATCATGTGAAATCAATCCAATTGTGCAGTAGTTTGAGCATTCTTTGGCATTGCTCTTCTTTGGGATTGGAATGAAAACTGACCTTTTCCAGGCCTGTGGCCACTGCTGAATTTTCTGAATTTGCTGTCCTATCGAGTGCAGCACTTTCACAGTATCATCTTTTAGGATTTGAAAAACCTCAGCTGGAATTCCATCACTTCCACTAGCTTTGTTCGTAGTGATGCTTCCTAAGGCCCACTTGACTTCACTCTCCAAGATGTCTGGCTCTAGGTGAGTGATCACACTCATGTGATCATAATTATATGTGAAATATCATAATTGTCTGTGGAATCTAAAAAAGTGTTACAAATGAACTTCTTTAAAAAAACAGAAGCAGACTCACAGACCTCAGATAGTCTTTGTGGAGAAAATTTGTAAAATATATTACAGATCATTACATATCAAGCTGAAAAAATTAAAGAATATATACATTTTACCAGGTTTATTTCCCTACAATTTAATCTATGCCAGGCATTAGCAAATCAAACCTGCAGATCATATACAGCCCAACACCTTGCTTTGAAATCAGATTTGAATGACAAGAAGTAAACCCCTAATAAGACATCACACCTGTCAAAATGGCTGTCACGAAGTGTATAAAACACATGACTTCCCTGGTGGTCTAGTGGTTAAGACTCTGCACTTCCATTGCAGGGGGTGTGGATTCTATCCCTGGTTGGGGAACCATGATCCTCCATGCCTCAAGGTATGGCCAAACTAAGATTAAAAAAAACAACCAAAGATAAGAAAAGAAGGTAAAAAGTGAATGTTTGAGGATATGGAGAAAAGGGAGCCATGGTACACTTAGTGGGATTGTAAATTGGTTTACTCACCATGGGAATAATATGGAGGTCCTAAAAATACTAAATTAGAGCTATTATGTTAGGCAACAATTCCACTGCTGGGTACATAGAAAGAAAATAAAAACATTATTTTGAGAAGATACATGCTCCCCATTGTTCATAGCAGCATTGTTTATAATGCCCAGATATGGAAGCAAAGTAAATGTGTATCAACAATTGAATTAATTAAGAATATATGGCATGTATGCACAATAGGCTACTACTCAGCCATTAAAAAGAATCAAATTCTGCCACGTGCAACATCATGGATTGACCTGCTGCTGCTGCTAAGTCACTTCAGTCGTGTCCGAGTCTGTGCATCCCCATAGACGGCAGCCCACAGGCTCCCCTGTCCCTGGGACTCTCCAGGCAAGAACACTGGAGTGGGTTGCCATTGCCTTCTTCCATGGATTAACCTAGAACGTATTATTTCTAGTAAAATAATTTAGAGAAAGGCAGATACACCATGTTATCACTTAATGTGTGGAACCTAAAAAATGCAATAAAGGAATATATATCAAAACTGCAATAGACTCACAGAGAACATACTAGTGGTTACCAGTGGGGACAATGAAGTGAGGAGGGAGAGATTGTTGTTTGCCTCTCTCAGGATAATACTCCTATGTATAAAATAAACAAACAAGGATATCTTGAACAACACAGGGAAATACATCTATTATTTTTTTTCTTTGTTTTTTCCTTTGGCCATGCCACAGAGCACATGAGATCTTAGTTTCCCAACCAGGGATCCAACTCTTACTTCCTGCATTTAAAGAATTGTGTCTTATCTAGTGGACCATCACAGAATTCCCTGTTTTATAATAACTTTAAGTGGAATGTAATCTATACAAATATTAAATTACCCTTGAGATTAATGTAATATTGTAATTCAACCATGCTTCAATTTGAAAATATATATATAAAGGATTTTTAATAGTTTGACGGACTGCGCAGAAGCGCGGCCGAAAGGAGCAACCCCACGTCCAAGGAGCAGTGGCTGCACAGGTGCAGAAGGGCCTAGAGGAGCTACTCCACGTTCAAGGTCAGGAGGGGAGGCCGTGAGGAGATACCCCTCATCCAAGGTAAGGAGCAGCGGCTGCACTTTGCTGGAGCAGCCGTGAAGAGATACCCCACGTCCGAGGTAAGTGAAACCCAAGTAAGACGGCAGGTGTTGCAAGAGGGCATCAGAGGGCAGGCACACTGAAACCATAAAAACAGAAAACTAGCCAATCTGATCACACGGACCACAGCCTTGTCTAACTCAATGAAACTAAGCCATGCTGTGTGGGGCTACCCAACACGGTCGGGTCATGGCAGAGAGGTCTGACAGAATGTGGTCCACTGGAGAAGGGAATGGCAAACCATTTCAGTATTCTTGCCTTAAGAACCCCATGAACAGTATGAAAAGGCAAAAAGATAGGACACAAAAAGATGAACTCCCCAGGTCGGGAGGTGTCCAATATGCTACTGGAGTTCAGTGGAGAAATAACTGCAGAAAGAATGAAGGGATGGAGCCAAAGCAAAATCGATGCCCAGTTGTGGATGTGACTGGTGATAGAGCCAAGGTCCAATGTTGTAAAGAGAAATATTGCATAGGAACCTGGAATGTTAGGTCCATGAATCAAGGCAAATTGGAAGTGGTCAAACGTCGACATTCTAGGAATCTGTGAACTAAGATGGACTAGAATGGGTGAATTTAACTCAGATGACCATTATATCTACTACTGTGGGCAGGAACCCCTTAGAAGAAATGGAGTAACCAACATGGTCAACAAAAGAGTCTGAAATGCAGTACTTGGATGCAGTCTCAAAAAAAACAGAATGATCTCTATTTGTTTCCAAGGCAAACCATTCAATATCAAGGTAATCTAAGCCTATGCCCCAACCAGTAACGCTGACAAAGCTGAAGTTGAGTGGTTTTATGAAAACCTACAAGATCTTTTAGAACTAACACCCAAAAAAGATGTCGTTTTCATTATAGGGCACTGGAATGCAACAGTAGGCAGTCGGGAAATACCTGGTGTAACAGGCAAATTTGGCCTTTGAGTACAGAATAAAGCAAGGCAAAGGCTAATAGAATTTTGCCAAGAGTACGCACTGGTGATAGAAAATGCCCTCTTCCAACAACACAAGAGAAGACTCTACACATGGACATCACCAGATGCTCAGCATTGAAATCATATTGATTATATTATTTGCAGCCAAAGACGGAGAAGCTCTAAACAGTCAGCAAAAACAAGACGAGGAGCTGACTGTGGCTCAGATCATGAACTCTTTATTTGCAAAATCAGACTGAAATTTAAGAAAGTAGGGAAAACCACTAGACCATTCAGGTATGACCTAAATTAAATCCCTTATGATTATACAGTGGAAGTGAGAAATAGATTTAAGGGACTAGATCTGATAGACAGAGTGCCTGATGACCTATGGACAGAGTTTGTGACACTGTACAGGAGACAGGGATTAAGACCATCCCCATGGAAAAGAAATGCAAAACAGCAAAATGGCTGTCTGAGGAGGCCTTACAAATAGCTGTGAAAAGAAGAGAATCGAAAGCAAAGGAGAAAAAGAAGGATATTCCCATATGAATGCAGAGTTCCAAAGAATAGCAAGGAGAGATAAGAAAGCCTTCCTCGGTGATTAATGCAAAGAAATAGAGGTGAAAAACAGAATAGGAAAGACTAGAGATCTCTTCAAGAAAATTAGAGATACCAAGGAAACATTTAATGCAAAGATGGGCTCAATAAAGGACAGAAATGGTATGGACCTAACAGAAGCAGAAGATATTAAGAAGAGGTGGCAACAGTACACAGAAGAACTGTACAAAAAAGATCTTCATGACCCAGAGAATCATGATGGTGTGATCACTCACCTAGAACCAGACATCCTGGAATGTGAAGTCAAGTGGGCCTTAGGAAGCATCACTATGAACACAAAGCTAGTGGAGGTGATGGAATTCCAGTTGAGCTATTTCAAATCCTAAAAGATGCTGCTGTGAAAGTGCTGCCCTCAATGTGCCAGCAAATTTGGAAAACTCAGCAGTGGCCACAGGACTGGAAAAGGTCAGTTTTCATTCCAATCCCAAAGAAAGGCAACGCCAAAGAATGCTCGAAGTACCAAGCAATTGCACTCATCTCACACGCTAGTAAAGTAATGCTCAAAATTCTCCAAGCCAGGCTTCAGCAATAAGTGAACTGTGAACTTCCAGATATTCAAGCTGGTTTTAGAAAAGGCAGAGGAACCAGAGATCTAATTGCCAACATCTGCTGGATCATCGAAAAAGCAAGAGAATTCTAGAAAAACATCTATTTCTGCTTAATTGACTATGCCAAAGCATTTGACTGTGTGGATCACAATAAACTGTGGAAAATTATTAAAGAGATGGGCATACCAGACCACATGACCTGTGTCTTGAGAAACCTGTATGCAGGCCAGGAAGCAACCTGGACATGGAACAACAGACTGGTTCCAAATAGGAAAAGGAGTATGTCAAGGCTATATATTGTCACCCTGCTTGTTTAACTTAGATGCAGAGTACATCATGAGAAACACTGGGCTGGATGAAGCACAAGCTAGAATCGAGATTACCGGGAGAAATATCAATAACATCAGATATGCAGACGACACCACCCTTATGGCAGAAAGTGAAGAGGAACTAAAAAGCCTCCTGATGAAAGTGAAAGAGGAGAGTGAAAAAGTTGGCTTAAGGCTCAGCATTCAGAAAACTAACATCATGGCATCTGGTCCCATCACTTCATGGCAAATAGATGGGGAAACAATGGAAACAGTGTCTGGCTTTATTTTGGGAGGCTCCAAAATCACTGCAGATGGTGATTGCAGCCATGAAATTAAGACGCTTACTCCTTGCAAGGAAGTTATGACCAACCTAGATAGCATATTGAAAAGCAGAGACATTACTTTGCCAACAAAGGTCCGTCTAGTCAAGGCTATGGTTTTTCCAGTAATCATGTATGGATGTGAGAGTTGGATGGTGAAGAAAGCTGAGCACAGAAGAATTGATGCTTTTGTTTTTTTCTCTTTTTTAAAAAATTTTCTTTACTTTATTGTGTTGGTTTTGCCATACATTGACATGAATCCACCATGGGTATACATATGAGAATTGATGCTTCTGAACTGTGGTGTTGGAGAAGACTCTTGAGAGTCCCTTGGACTGCAAGCAGATCCAACCAGTCCATCCTAAAGGAGATCAGTCCTGGGTGTTCATTGGAAGGACTGATGTTGAGGATGAAACTCCAATACTTTGGCCACCTCATGAGAAGAGTTGACTCATTGGAAAAGACCCTGTTACTGGGATGGATTCGGGGCAGGAGGAGAAGAGAACAACAGAGGATGAGATGGTTGGATGGCTTCACCAACTCAATGAACATGGGTTTGGGTAGACTCCAGGAGTTGGTGATGGACAAGGAGGCCTGGCATTCTGCAATTCATGGAGTCACAAAAAGTCAGACATGACTGAGCAACTGAACTGAACTATATGAGATTTGTGTTTACTTTCGGGCCATACATAGGATAAAATTGAATGACTGGATAAAAGATATTCCATGCAAAGATACTTGCCTGACTAGTCTATTATAAGGCACATTAAGACTTTATGTCAAACCTCTCAAAGAAACAAAGGTGTTTAATTTATCAAGAAATTATGACAACTATGAATATATATGTATCCATCATTGGAGCCTCTAAATATGTAAAGAAAATAGTAACACATATGTTGGGGAAAATGTACAGAAATAATGGTAAGAAAAGTCATACCCAACTTTCTACAATGTATGGATCATGGGGTCCCCAGTGCCCCCTGTATAGCAACCAGGCCACACAGTAGGAGGTGAGTGGTGGGCGAGGGAGCGAAGCTTTGTCTGTATTTATAGCTGCTCCCCATGGTTTGCTTTGTTACCTGAATTCCACCTCCTGCCAGATCAGTGGTGGTATAATCAACATAATGCACTTGAATTATCTGGAAATGACCCTCTACTCCTGTGTCTGTGGGAAAATTATCCTCCATGAAACTGGTCCCTGGTCCCAAGAAGTTTGGGGACCACTGATATAGATCATCCAGACAGAGTATCAATCAGGAAACACTGAATGAACTTCAGCACACACTTGATATCAAGTGAACCTAACATACATATATAGTACATTTCACTCAATAGCAACAAAATTTCTATTCTTTTTAAGTACACATAGAATATTTTCTAGGATAGATGGAATGTTAAGCCACAAAAGTCTTCAAAAATCAAAGACTGAAATCATATGAAGTATCTTCCACGATAGTATGAAACTGAAAATCAGTATTAAGAATATTTGAAAATTCAGAAACATTTAGAAATTGAACAAGCTTCTGAACAGCAAACATGTGCAAGAATAAATCAAAAGGGAACTTAAAAAATATCTTAAAGCAAAAAAAAACCCTGGAAATACAAAGTGCCTAAACTTATAGAAGACAGGAAAAATTCAATTCAAAGATTTGTGTTTCCAATGATAAAAACATATATTAAAAAAAAAGTTCTTGAGAGGGGATCAAGATGATTCAGTAGAAAGATACTGAGCTCACCTTTCATGACACAATGAAATCATAACAACTTAAACAGGAATTATCTCAGAATTATCTGAAGACTAGCAGAGAAAGTTTCCCACAACTAAAAATATGAAGGAGAAACCACAAGGTATGTAGGAGGATTGGAAAGTTTAGTTAAAACTCACAACTCCAGCACAGTCACTCACAACTGGAAGGTATCACAACTCCAT
Source organism: Antilocapra americana (assembly GCA_007570785.1). NCBI lineage: Eukaryota > Metazoa > Chordata > Mammalia > Artiodactyla > Antilocapridae > Antilocapra > Antilocapra americana. The sequence continues at coordinate 5,447,684 of ML662438.1, forward strand.
AGGTCTTCCACAAAGAGGGCAAGGCCTGAGCCCTCTGTCAGGCTTTTCAGCCCAGGATTCTGGCACTGGGGAGAAATGAACACAGGCGGTCTTGCTTTGAAAACTTGCAGGGCTTTCTTTCAGGAGATCTGGAGGCTACAGCAAACAGACTTTGCTCTCAATCAGTACAGTTCAGTTGCTCAGCTGTGTCTGACTCTTTGTGACCCCATGGACTGCAGCACGCCAGGCTTCCCTGTCCATCACAAACTCCCGGAGCTTGCTCAAACTCATGTCCATTGAGTCGGTGATGCCATCCAACCATCTCATCCTCTGTTGCCCTCTTCTCCTCCTGCCCTCAATTTTCCCCAGCATCTGGGTCTTTTCCAATAAGTCAACTCTTCGCATCAGGTGGCAAAAGTATTGGAGCTTCAGCTTCAGCTTCAGCAGCAGTCCCTCCAATGAATATTCAGGGTTGATTTCCTTTAGGATTGACTGGTTTGACCTCCTTGCAGTCCAAGGGACTCTCAAGAGTCTTCTTCAACAAAATTCAAAAAAGCATCAATTCTTTGGCACTCAGCCCTCTTTATGGTCCAACTTTGACATCCATACATGACTACTGAGAAAACCATAGCTTTGATTAGATGAACCTTTGTCAGCAAAGTAATGTCTCTGCTTTTTAATATGATGTCTAGGTTGGTCATAGTTTTTCTTCCCAAGGAACAAGTTTCTTAATTTCATGGCTTTTGGAGCCCAAGGATATAAAGTCTGTCACTGTTTCCATTTTTTCCCCATCTATTTGCCCTGAAGTGATGGAACCAAATGTCATGATCTTTGTTTTTTGAATATTGAGTTTTAAGCCAGCTTTTGCACTCTTCTCTTTCACTTTCACCAAGAGGCTATTTAGTTCTTCTTTGCTCTGCCATAAGACTGGTGTCATCTGTGTATCTGAGGTTATTAATATTTCACCCAGCAATCTTGATTCCAGCTTGTTTTTCATCCAGCCCGGCATTTTACATGATGTACTCTGCATACAAGTTAAATAAGCAGGTGACGATATACAGCCTTGAAATATTCCTTTCCCAATTTGGAACCAGTCTGTTGTTCCATACCTGGTTCTAACTATTGCTTCTTGTCCTACAAACAGATTTCTCAGTAGCCAGGTCAAGTGTTCTGGTATTCCCATGTCTTGAAGAATTTTCCACAGTTTGTTATGATCCACACAGTCAAAGGCTTTGATATAGTCAATAAAGCAGAAATAGATGTTTTTCTGGAACTCTCTTGCTTCTTTGATGATCCAATGGATGTTGGCAATTTGTTCCCTGGTTCCTCTGCCTTTTCTAAAACCAGCTTGAATATCTGGAATTTCACAGTTCAGGTACTGTAGAAGCCTGGTTTGGAGGATTTTGAGCATTACTTTGCTATCATGTGAGATGAGTGCAATTGTGTGGTAGTTTAAGCATTCTTTGGCATTGCCTTTCTTTGGGATTGAAACGAAAACTGACCTTTTCCCGTCCTGTGGCCACTGCTGAGTTTTCCATATTTGCTGGCATATTGAGTGAAGTACTTTCACAGCATCATCTTTCAGGATTTGAAATAGCTCAACTGGAATTCCATCACCTCCACTAGCTTTGTTCATAGTGATGCTTCCTAAGGCCTACTTGACTTCACATTCCAGGATGTCTGGCTTTAGGTGAGTGATCACACCATCATGATTCTCTGGGTCATGAAGATCTTTTTTGTATAGTTGTTCTGCATATTCTTGCCACCTCTTCTTAGTATCTTCTGATTCTGTTAGGTCCATACCATTTCTGTCCTTTATTGCACCCATCTTTGCATGAAATGTTCCCTTGTTATCTCTAATTTTCTTGAAGAGACCTGTAGCCTTTCTCATCTCTAGTTTTCCTCTATTTTTTTTTTTTGGAATGATGACTGCTTTATTTCAATGACATGCATTGGAAAAGCAAATGTCAGTTGTTAGTATTACAAAGCAAATCTGATTGCTTTCTATTTTATTTATTTATTTTTTTAGAGGGATGATTTTGTGACTGTATTTTTTTTTTCTTTACTTTATTGTGTTGGTTTTGCCATACATCCTCTATTTCTTTACATTAATCACTGAGGAAGGCTTTCTTATCTCTCCTTGCTATTCTTTGGAACTTTGCATTCAGATGGGAATATCTTTCCTTTTCTCCTTTGCCTTTCACTTCTCTTCTTTTCATAGCTGTTTGTAAGGCCTCCTCAGACAACCATTTTCCCTTTACGCATTTTTCTTGGGGATGGTCTTAATCACTGCCTCCTCTACAATGTCACAAATCTCTGTGCATGGTTCTTCAGGCACTCTGTCTATCCAATCTAATCCCTTAAATCTATGTCTCACTTCCACTGTCTAATCATAAGGGATTTGATTTAGGTCATACCTGACTGGTCTAGTGGTTTTCCCTACTTTGAATTTAAGTCTGAATTTTGCAATATGAAAATGAATATGAATATGAACTATGGTTCATGATCTGAGCCATAGTCAGCTCCCATTCTTGTTCTTGCTGACTGTATAGAGCTTCTCCATCTTTGGCTGCAAATAATATAATCAATCTGATTTCAATGCTGACCATCTGGTGATGTCCATGTGTAGTGTCTTCTCTTGTGTTGTTGGTAGAGGGTGTTTGCTATGACCAGTGTGTTCTCTTGGCGAGACTCTCTTAACCTCTGCCCTGGTTCATTTGATACTCCAAGGTCAAACTTGCCTGTTACACCAGGTATCTCTTGACTTTCTACTTTTGCATTCCAGTCCCCTCTGATGAAAAGGACATCTTTTTTGGGTGTTCTAGAAGGTGTTTAGGTCTTCATAGAACTGTTCAGCTTCTTCAGTATTACTGGTTGGGGCATAGACTTGGATTAGTGTGATATTGAATGGCTTGTCTTGAAAACAAACAGATCATTCTGTCATTATTCAGATTGCACCCAAGTACTGCATTTTGGTCTCTTTTGTTGACTATGAGGGCTACTCCGTTTTTCTAAGGGATTCTTGCCCACAGTAGTAGATATTATTATATTATCATCTTTATTAGATATTAGATATTATCATCTAAATTAAATTTGCCATTCCAGTCCATTTTAGCTCACTGATTCCTAAAATGTTGATGTTCACTCTTGCCATCTCCTGTTTGGCCACTTCTAATTTACCTTGATTCATGGACCTAGTATTCCAGGTTCCAATGCAATACTATCTTTACAGTATCGGACTTCACTTCCATTACCAGTCACATCCACAACTGGGCGTTTTAGCTTTGGCTCTGTCTCTTCATTCTTTCTGGAGTCATTTCTCTACTCCTCTTCAGTAGCATATTGGGCACCTATCAACCTGGGGAGTTCTTTCAGTGTCATATCTTTTTACCTTTTCGTACTGTTCATGGGGTTCTCAAGGCAAGAATACTAAAGTAGTTTGCCATTCTCTTCTCCAGTGGACCATGTTTTGTCAGAACTCTCCACAATGACCCATCCGTCTTGGGTGGCCCTACATAGCATGGCTCATAGTTTCATTGGGTGAGACAAAGCTGTGGTCCATGTGATCAGTTTGTTTAGTTTTCTGCCATTGTGGTTTTCATTCTGTCTGCCCTCTGAGGGATAAGGATAAGAGGCTTATGGAAGCTTCCTGCTGGGAGAGGCTGACTGTGGGGATAACTGGTTCTTTTTCTGATGGGTGGGGCCATGCACAGTAAATATTTAATCCAATTTTCTGTTGATGGGCAGGGCTGTTCCCTTCCTGTTGCTTGACTGGAGACCAAACTATGGTGGAGGCAATGAAGATAATGGCGACCTGCTTCAAAAGGTCCCAGGCATGCACTGTGGAACTCAGTGCCTCCGACCCTGTAGCAGGCCACCGCTGACCCACGCCTCCACCAGAGAGTCCTGGACACTCACAGGCAAGTCTGGGCCATCTCTTGTTTGGGTCACTGCTCCTTTCTCCTGGGTCCTGCTGCACAAGGTTTTGTTTGTGCCCTTCAAGAATCTGTTTCCCCAGTCCTGTGTAAGTTCTGTAATCAAATCCCACTGGCCTCCAAAGTCAAATTCCCTGGGGGTTCTCAGTCCTTTTGCCAGATCCCCACATTGTGGATCCTAGAACTTTCTTAACAGTGTGAGAATTTCTTTGGTATAATTGTTCTGCAGTTTGTGGGTCATCTGCTCGGTGGCTCTATAGCAGGGTTAATGGCAACCTCTTCCAAGAGGGCTTATGCCACAGCCTGTGTGGCCAGGTCTCCTGCACCAGGGCCCCTGCCCCTGTGGCAGGCCACTGCTGACCTGTACCTGCACAGGAGACATTCAGACACAGTTCTGGCTCAGTCTCTGCAGGGTCACTGGGTCCTGGTACACACAAGGTTTTGTTGGAGCCCCCTGAGTGTCTCTGGCGGGTATGGGGTTTGATTCTCAACATGATTTTTCCCCTCCTACTGTCTTGTTGGGGCTTCTCCTTTGCCTTTGGATGTGGGGTATCTTTTTTTGGTGGGATCCAACATTCTCCTGTGGATGGTTGTTTAGCACTGAGTTGTAATTTTGGAGTTCTCATAGGAGATGAGCGCACATCCTTCTACTCTGCCATCTTAGGCTCAGAATAGGACACACACAAAATCTGTCTTGTTCTCAGTCCCTGTGCAGACCCAATAGTTTGAAGTACACCTGGGTCAGATCTACTTGTGCATCTCAGAGAGCTTCTTAGAAAGGCAAGAGGCTGCCGAGACCCTGGTTAGGGATGGACACTGGCAGGCCACATTTAGAATCTTCCCTGTAGCTGATGAGTATTAGTATCAAGGGCCTGCCCCATCGACCACCATGCCTACAGCACTCCTGCACCACAAGGCCCCACAACCAGACACTCTGGGGGTCTACCCTGTCCACCTGTGCTCCTGGAGCTCCCCACAGCCACCCATAATGGAGGATTGCCTTGCCTTCCAGCACACCCATCACAATCACATAATATAGGGCCTTCACGTCAATTTAGGCCGGCATCCAACACAGCCTCCTAACTAGTCTACAGTAATTGGCCCTGTCATAATAGAAAGGTGCGTGCAGCCCACAGAGGGGACACCCCTGCAGCATCTGGCTCCGCTGGCCAGAGGGGAGGTGTGCTGGGCCCTATAGGCCATCTGCTGTAGAAAGCCATGTGTCTAAGGCCAGGAAATGGAATGAATTGAACCTAGTGAACAGAAATGCACAGAGAAATAGGAAACATAGGGAAAAAGAAGAGGATGTTTCAAATGAAGTAAAAAGATATGACATCAGAAAAAGAACTAAATTAAACACAAGTAGCATTCTACCTTTAAAAAGGAAAAGTGTTCAAAGTAGTGATTATAAACGCTCACCCAAATCAGGAGAAGAATCGATGGACATTGTGAGAACTTCAACAAAGAGTAAAAAAAAAATATAAGAACCAAACACCTGAAAAATACAGTAGCTGACAAGCACACACATACATACACACACACCAGAGGGAAACAACATTAGAGTATATGATACAGAGGTAGAGATCACTCATCTGGAAAACACAGTAGTGAAATAACCCAAGAAAGAAAAATAATGAATGAAGACAATAGATAAAGAGACTTCTGAGACAACATCAAAAACATTAACATGAGCCTTATAGGGGGCCCAGAAAGAGGAAAGGAGAAAAACAAGCGGAGAACTTATTAAAAGATATTAATAACTGATAACTTTCCTAAACTGGGGAAGGAAACAGACATCCAGGTCCAGGAAACACAAAGTACCAAACAAAAGATGATGACCAACAGGTTCACACCAAGACACATTATAGTTTTAACATGTCAAAAATTAAAGATAAAGAGAGATCATAGAGGCAATGAAATAAAAGCAATTAGTTATGGGCAAGGTATTCCCATAAGATTATTAGCTGACTCTTAAGCAGACTTTGCAGATCAGGAAGGAATGACAGGATGTATTCAATGTGCTAAAAGGAAAATGCCCACAACACGAATATTCTACCAGCAAGATTATGATTCAGAATCGAAGGAGAGATCAAGAGTTTCCCAGACTAGTAAAAGCCAAATGAGTTCACCACTGATAATAAAGCAACAGTATAAGAAATGTTTAAGGAATTTACTCAACCTTAAAAGAACTGTCACTAATTAGTAACAAGAAAATACAGAAAAGTAAAAATCTCACTTGAGAAAGTATATATAGAGTAAGGGGAGTAGATCAAACCCTTATTAAGCTTTTGTAAGAATAAAAGACAAAAGTCATGTCTTTTAAAAAGAGAGGGTGCACAAAAATCAGAAATGAAAAAGAAGTTATAACAGATATGACAGAAATACAATATCATGAGATTACTACAATTATACACCACCAAGTTGGACAACCCACAAGTGGATAAATTACTTGAAACATAAATCTTCCAAGATGGAATTATGAATAAATAAGAAATCTAAACAGACTAATTACTACAAACAAAATTGAATCAGTAATAAAAAAAAAAACTCCCAATACACAGAAGTCCAGGGCCAGGTGGTTTTTCCCAATCAATTTTATCAAGCATTTAAAGCAAAATTAACACCTATCTTTTTCAAACTAGCTCAAAAAATTGGGAGTTCTTCCTTATTTTCTGAGACCAGCACCCCCCATATATGAAAACCAGATTAAGACACTACCAAAAAAGGTAAATTACAGGCCAGTAGTTTTGATGAACATAGAAGCAAAAATCCTCAACAAAATATTAGTAAACTAAATTCAACAAAACATTGAAAGCACCATACACCATGATCAAATGGGATTCATCTCAGTAATGCAGGAATGACTCCATACATGCAAATCTATTAAGTGATACACCAGATTAGTGCAACAAAGGATAAAATCATATGCTTATCTCCATACCTCTAGTAAAAGCATTTGGGAAAATTCAACAAAATTTGATTTATTATAAGAACTCTCAACAAGGTTGATACAGAGGCAACATACCTTTATATAATAAAGGACATGAACTTCCCTGGTGGTCCAGTGGTGGAGAATTCATGATTCTACTGCATGGGGCTCAGGCTAGATCCCTGGTCTGAAAACTAGGATCCTGCATGCTCATATGGTGAGACCAAAAATAAATAAATAAAATACAGAGCATATATGACAGAATGAGAGCTAACATCATGTGCTGGGAGCCGTCAGGATGCCCCCTTGCTCGGATGACAAGGTCACGAGACTAAGAAATTGCAAAGCTGACTTTCTTTATTGGGGCATCCTGGGCTAGGCACCCCCTGGTATTTTTCTTGGGAGTTCTGTCCATGCTAGGAACATTGGCTCATCTCAGTAGGTCAGTCCCAGTTGGAAAGAATTTGTCCTGAGATAATCCCCCCAGACCTTATCCACCAGAGGATCTGGGAAGGTGGATCGCCTTCCCGGGGGGCTAAGGAGGAATGAAAGGGACATTTAAATAGATTACTACTCCTCCTACTAATTACTGGGGAGTTTACCAAGAGTTCTCTGGGGGTCGTGGCAAGGCCACCACCAGAAAGGCTCGTACTTGGGTCACCTTTCCACCTCCCACTCCCCTGACCACTCCATGGAGGAGGTTCTCTTCCTTGAAGAAATCAGGCTGGATTGGGACTTAAGAATGCTCATAATTGTGGCCAGCATAGTTGGAGATATTGATTGCTTTAGGATAATGTAGACATAGGAATTCATTATAGTGGCTATAAGGTTAATAGGGTTTTATTGCTAAAGCAGTGCTGCTTGACTGTCTCTTAGTCCTCTTTCTTCTTCCTAAACTGTCTCTTAGTCCTCTTTCCTCTTCCTAAACTGTCTTAGTCCTCTTTGCTCTTTCTAAACTGTCTCTTTGTCCTCTTTCCTCTTTCCTTGTAAGAACCAGAGTAGGTTACTAGAATAAACAGTCTCAAGCTTTAGCCCTTCCCTCTAGCTTCTACATAGTTAAACCTGATAAGAGAAATGTAACCTTTCTACTTAGGCTGATGTACTTATCATGATTGAATGAAGTATACTGAAGACATTCAAATGGTAAACATACTATTGTTAAATCTAATTACATAAAAATCTGACTTCTGCAAAGGGAATGTTTCATGATAGATTGGGGAATGAACTCAGTGGTAAGGTTGCTATGGAAGGTAGAAAACAAAAAATTGTATAGAATGATAGGTGATGTAATGATGTAATGGGGGTGTCTTTTGGCTATAAAACTGTAAACCAACAATAAACAAGAGAGACTTCTCCATCACCCCACAAAACTAACAACAATAAACGAAAGACTGCTCCATCACCACACATCGACTCAGCTCAGTTCTTCCGCCGACGCCACTCATCCCTCAAGACCCCCGGACCCCGCTGGGGCTGGACCCTGGCAATCATGCTTAATGATGAAAAGCCAAAGCCTGTCCTCTAAGAGCATGAGCAAGACAAGTGATGCCTACTCTCAGTGCATTTATTCAACACAGTATTAATAGTCCTAGCCACAGCAAAAAGACAAAAATAAAAGTTAAAAAATGGAATACAATTTATAAAGGAAGAAAAACTGTCACTGTTTGCAGGTGACATGATAATATGTCAAGAAAACCCTAAGGATTTCAGCAAATTACCATGGCAGGTGGGTTCTTTACCATTGAGCCACCAGGGAAGCCCAGCCAAGCAGACTTATGCTGAGTTAGCATAGGTGATGCTGAGAAATAAGAACAATAAAGCTTCACAGAAGAATCTCATATCTTTCTTTCCTTGTAATGTAAATTGATTACTGATTCATAGGACAGGGGAACAACTTGAAAGTGAAAGTCATTCAGTTGTGTCCAACTCTTTGCAACCCCATAGACTGGAGTTTGGGCCATGGAGTTCTCCAGGCCAGAATACTGGAGTGGATAGCCTTTCTCTTCTCCAGGGGATCTTCCCAACCCAGGGATTGAACCCGGGTCTCCTGCACTGCAGGCAGACTCTTTACTTACTGAGCTACAAGGGAAGCCCAAGGACACTAAAGGAGACACAAATAAATAAAAAGATATTCCACGCTCTTGGATGGGGAAGAATTAATATTCTTAATATAGCCCTATTACTCAAAGTAAACTACAGATTTAAAGCAATTCCCTATCGAAATACTCATGACAATTTTCATAGAACTAGAATAAATAATCCTAAAATAAATGTAGAATCACAAAATATCCGTACTGCCAAAGCAATCTTGAGAAAAAAGACCAAAAGGTGGAGATAGCATACTCCCTGACTACAAGCTACAATAATCACAACAGACACATACATCAGTGGAATAGAATAGAGTCCAGAAAGGAATCCACACACTTATAGTCAGTAAATAAGGAGGCAAGAATGCACAATAGAGAAAAGACAGTCTCTTTAATAAATGGTACTGAGAAAACTGGAGAACTACATGTAAACAATGAAATTAAAACATTTCCTCATACCACACACAAATATAAATTCAAAATGGATTAAGGACCTAAATATAATATACAAAACCATAAGATTCTAGAAGATAACATAGGCAGAACACTTGGACAGAAATTGTAGAATATATATATATATTTTTGAAGCCTGCCTCTAAGGCAAAAAATAAGCAAACACAAGCAAACAGGATATAAATAAACTTAAGAGCTTTTGCACAGCAATGTAAGCAATCAACAAAACAAAAATTCAAAGGGCAAACTGGAAGAAATATTTGCAAATGATAGGACAAATGTAAAACTAGTTCCTATGACTCAGTATCACACACACACAAAGAAAACAACACAATTGATAACAGTCATAAGAAATAGACATCTTTCCAAAGAAGACATACAGATGGCTCAAGTCATACGAAAATATGCTCAACATCACTAATCATTAGAAAAGCTCAGTTCAATGAAATATCAATATCACACCTGTCAAAATAGATATCATCAATTTGTCTACAAATAATAAATCTAAGAGAGGATGTGGAGAAAAGTGATCCCTTGTACACTGTTGGTAGGATTGAAAATTGTTGCAGGCACTATGGAAAATAGTATGGAGTTTCTCAAAAAGCTAAAAATAGAATTACCATATGATCCATCAATAACTCTCCTGGGTACATATCTAGGAAAAAAATAAAAACACTAATTCAAGAAGATACATAAACCACAAACTTCAGAGCAGCACTATTGACAATGGCCAAGATATGAAAGCAAACCAAATGTTCACGAACAAATGGATAAAGACACTACGGTGTGTATGTACAGTGGAATATTACACAGCCATTAAAAAGTAAAGTTCTGCCATTTGCAGCAATGTGAATGGACCTCCAGAATATTATGCTTAATGAAGACAGACAAAAACACTTTTTGTGGTATTATTTATATGTGGAATCTAAAATTACGAATGTGTATGTAAAACAGAAATAGACTCATAGATATATGAACAAACTAGTGGTTACCAGTGAGGACAGGTAAGGAAGGAGGGCCAAATTAAGGGTATAGGATTAGGAGGTACAGGCTACTATATATAAAATATCAATAGATATTCCATACAATATACTGTATTGTCCTATACAATACATTGTATAGGACATGGAATTATAGATGTTATCTTTTAATAACTTTTAGTTACGTGTAATCTGTAAAAAGTACTCAATTGCTATGCTCTAAACAAAACAAATATAACACAGTAAATAAACTATAATTTAAAAAAATAATAATTGGGGAGAGGAGCTGAATATGTATTTTGTCAAAAAAAGAAAATACAGACAGCTAAAAGGCATGTGGAAACATGCTCAACATCACTAATCATCAGGGAGTGCAAATCAAAACCACACACAAAAATACCACCCTACAGTTGTCAGAATGGCTACAATGAAAATGATAACATTAAAGAAGTATTGCTGAAGATGTGGAGAAGAGAAAACTCACCTACACTGTTGCTAAAGATATAAACCAGTGCAGCCGCTAGTGATAACATTACAGAGGGTTCTGAAAGCACACAAAATAAAACTGCCATATGATTTAGAAATTCCACTTTTGGTTATTTATCCAAAGAAAACAAAATAAAGCAAAAAAAATAATGTAAAGAGATAATATGCACTGTGTGTTCATTGCAACTTAACTTACAATAGCCAATATATGATAGGAACCTAAATGTTCAATGATAGATAAATGCACAAAAAGTGACTATATGTATATATATACACACACACACATATGAAAATACAAGTAACACACATACATGCACATATATTACTAGGTACATAAATATACATATATATCCAGAACTAGATCTATATATACACATAGATACACAAATATGTATAGATATGTTTATACATAATATTATGCAGCCATAAGCTGAAGTCTTGCTATTTTTGATAACATGGATGTACCTAGAGAGTATGATGCTAAGTGAAGTCCGTCATATAGAAAAAGAAATGCATGATCTCACTTACATGTGTAATCCATAAACAAAACAACAACAAATACAGCCTTATAGACACAGTGAACAAATCGGTGGTTGAGGGAGAGGGGTTGAGTAGGTGTTGGACAAGATAGTTGAAGGAGTATAGGAAGTGCAAACTTCTATTTATAAAATAAAATTTGGCAAGAATTTAATGTACAGAATATAGGATATGGTTTATGACATTGCAATAACTGTGGATGGAACAGATGGTTACTAGACTCACATGGTGATCATTTTGTAATATACTTAAAAGCTGAATTATTCTGTGGTAAATCTGAAACTAACATGGTATTGTATGTCAACTATTCTTCAATTCAAAAAAGAAAAAGATTGCATTCTCTAACAGCATTTCACCTGAGCCATTTCTTGGGAGTGTGTTTGTAATGAACAGCCTTGAGGAATGAGGTAATGTCTTTCCCTCAGACAAACAGGAAGCTTACTAACCTCTCATTTTAAAAGCAGAAGAGTCCCCAAACTCAGTGTTCTTCAGAGTAACACAACTGTGTACATGCATAGCACCCAACTGGTTCCCTCTGTCATCTCAGTAAAAACTGGGATGGGAGAACCAATGCAATATTATGCTCATGCTTGTTGTGATGTAAGTAATAAAATCTTTTATCTCTGAAAAAACCCAGGTAAAGAATCTAATTTTACATTTAAATAAACTAGAAAAAGAACAAACTAAGCCTAGTGTTGGCAGAATGAAACAATAAGGATTACAACAGTTGTAAAAGTAATAAAAGAACCTACTCTATAGCACAGGAAGCTACTTAAAACTCTGCAATGATGTATATGGGAAAAAACCTAAAAAATAATGGATATATAAATAAAGGTACAAATAACTGCAAAAATAGAAGACATATTATTGAGGAGTTTTCTTTGGAAAAGATGAATGAAATTGACAAACTGTTAGCTAGAATAACTAATAAAAAAGTATATATATAAATATATACATAGCATTACAAAGATGCCACAGAAATGCAAAGGACAATCAGACTATTATCATAAGCACATATGCACTATTATCTTGCATTACAAACAACTTGCATTACCCAGGAAAAAAAAAATGGACAAACTCCTAGAAACATGCAACCTACCAAAACTAAATAGTCAAGAAACAGAACAGTTGAACAGACCAGTAATGAGTAAAAAGAATGAAACAGTACTGAGAAATATTTCAATAAATGAAACCCCAGGATCAGATGGTTTTATTGGTGAATTATACCAAATATTTAAAGAGAAATTAAAGCCAAGTCTTTTCAAATACTTTCAAAAAGAGGACCACTTTCAAACCAGCTTATGAGGCATAATTACCCCAACATTAAAACCAGACAAGGGCTCTATGAGCAAAACACAGATCAAGATGCCTGAAAGATATAGATGACATATACTCAAAATACTGACAAACAAATTGAACAGCACCTTGAAGGGATCATTCACCGTCATTAAGTGGGAATTATGCCTGGATCCAAGGATGGGTCAAAGTATGTGAATCAATAAAGATGATACATCATATTAAGAGGATGAAGGGCAAAATGATATTAATAGATACAGAAAAATTATTTGACAAAATCCAAGTTCCTTTTATGATGAAGACTGTCAAGAAATTAGTTATAGGGGCTTCCCTTATGGCTCAGTGGTAAAGAATCCCACTGCTAATGCAGGAGACATGGGTTTAATTCCTGGTCGGGGAAGATCCCACAAGCTGCAGAGCAACTAAGCCTGTGCACTACAGCTATTAAACCTGTGCTCCAGAGCCTGGGAGCCACAGCTACTGAAGCCCTTGTGCCCTATAGCCTGTGCTCCAGAACAGGCCTGCGCTCATGAAGCCTGTAAAGCCTGCATACCACAACGAGACTAGACCCCACTTGTTTGCGACTACAGAGAAGCCCACACAGCAACGAAGACACAGCATGGCCAAAAATAACTAACTAAATAAAAGAAATTTTTAAAAATAAATTAGTTATAGAAGGAATATACCTCAACACATTGAAAGTCATATGATAAACCCAAAGCTAATAGTATATTGAATTATGTATCATGAAAGCATTTCTTTTGAGTTTTGGATCAAGACAAGGTTACCGATTCTTGTGCCTTCTATGTAACACAGTACTGGAATTCCCAATCTGAGAAAGTAAGCAATAAAATAAATCCAAATCATAAAGACAGAACTAAATTTTCTCTGCATATGACATGTTTCTATATCTACAAAACCCTAAATATGCCATCTCCAAAAAACTGTTCAACCTAATTATTAAATAGAGTAAGCAATGGGATATAAAATCAACATACAAAAATCATTTGTGGTTTGACACACTAACAACAGAAACTATCAGAAAAGGTTAAAAAGGTCCAACTTACAATAGCATCGAAAAGAACATAATAGGAATAAGATTAACCAAGAACATGAAAGATTGAACCTAAGACTTGACATCATAAGAGTTTTAAAAGAAAATGTAAGAAATTTCTTCACATTGGTTTTGATGATTATTCTTTTGGATATAACACTAAAAGCATAAAAATAATACAAAAGCAAAAAACAACAACCAAGAGTAAATCAAACTTAAAAGTTTCTATACAACAAAATAAACAATCAATAATTGAAAAGTCAATCTACTAACTGGGAAAAAAATGCAAACCATATATTCATTTGGGGGCACACAATCAAAATACACTTAAAAAACCTCAAAAAATGCCATGAGAAACCAAAGAATCCAATGCACAGATGGGTAAAGGACATAGATTTGTTTCCCAAAAAAGATCTACAGATGGCCAATACACATATGAAAATGTGCTCAACTAAACTCAACAAACTAGTCAAACTCATGTTTGACTAAACATCAGTATAAAGCAAATCAAAACTGCAATAGTAATATACTGATGATATTATCTTACAATTATTAGAATGGTTATGATAAAAAAAAACAAGAGATAAGCATTGATGACGATGTGGACAAAAGGGAACAAGTGGACCAAGTGAACTGTTAGTAAGGATATAATTTTTGTAGCCACTATGGAAAATATGAAGGCTTCTCAAAAAAAGTAAAAGTAAATCTATTATATGATTCAGCAATTCCACTTATAGATATTTATAAAAAAAAATAAAAGCACTAACTTGAAAAGATATATGCACCCCTATATTTACTGCAGCATTATTCACAATAGCCAAGTTATGGAAGCAACCTAAGTTCTTATCAACAAGTGAACAGATAAGAAATATGTGATATCTGTACCCACACACTCATCTATATATATTGTATACATACACAAAATGAGTATTATTCAGCTATTAGAAAGAAGGAAATTCTACCATTTCAACATTCATGTACCTTGTCTAAATTATGCTGAGATAATTATCAAATTCAGACTTAAATTGAAGAAAGTAGGGAAAACCACTAGACCATTCAGGTATGACCTATATCAAATCCCTCGACTATACAGTAGAAGTGACAAATAGATTCAAGGGTTTACATCTGATAGACAGAGTGCCTGAAGAACTATGGACAGAGGTTCATGACACTGTACAGGAGGAAGGGATCAAGACCATCTTTAAGAAAAAGAAATGCAAAAAGGCAAAATGGTTGTCTGAGGAAGCCTTACAAACAGCTATGAAAAGAAGAGAAGTGAAAGGCAAAAGAGAAAAGGAAAGATAAACCCATTTGAATGCAGAGTTCCAAAGGATAGCAAGGAGAGATAAGGAAGCCTTCTTCAATGATCAATGCAAAGAAATAGAGGAAAACAATAGAATGGGAAAGACTAGAGATCTCTTCAAGAAAATTAGAGATACCAAGGGAACATTTCATGCAAAGATGGGGTAAATAAAGGACAGAAATGGTAGGGACCTAACAGAAGCAGAAGATATTAAGAAGGGGTGGCAAGAATACACAAAAGATCTAAAAAGATCTTCATGACCCAGATAATCACGATGGTGTGATCACTCACCTAGAGCCAAGCATCCTAGAATGTGAAGCCCAGGGGGCCTTAGGAAGCATCACTACAAACAAAGCTAGTGGAGGTGATGGAATTTCAGCTGAGCTATTTCAGATCCTAAAAGATGATGCTGTGAAAGTGCTGCACTCAGGATGCCAGTAAATTTGGAAAACTCAGCAGTGGCCACAGGACTGGAAAAGGTCAGCTTTCATTCCAATCACAAAGAAAGGCAATGCCAAAGAATGCTCACACTACCGCACAATTGCACTCATCTCACACACTAGCAAAGCAATGCTCAAAGTTCTCTAAGCCAGGCTTCAATAGTACATGAACCATGACATTCCAGATGTTCAAGCTGGAATTAGAAAAGGCAGAGGAAGCAAGGATCAAATTGCCAACATCCATTGGATCATCGAAAAAGAAGTTCCAGAAAAACATCTACCTCTGCTTTACTAACTCTGTCAATTCCTTTGACTGTGGATCACAGCAAACTGTGGAAAATTCTTCAAGACATGGGAATACCAGATCACCTGACCTGCCTCATGAGAAATGTGTATGCAGGTCAAGAAGCAACAGTTAGAACTGGACAAGGAACAACAGACTGGGTCCAAATCGGGAAACGAGCACCTCAAGGCTGTATATCATTACCCTGCTTATTTAACTTATATGCAGAGTACATCATGAGAAATGATGGACTGGATGAAGCACAAGTTGGAATCAAGATTGCTGGGAGAAAGATCAATGATCTCCGATATGCAAATAACACCACCTTTATGGCAGAAAGTGAAGAAGAACTAAAGAGCCTCTTGATGAAAGTGAGAGAGGGGAGTGAAAAGTTTGGCTTAAAGCTCAACATTCAGAAAACTAAGATCATGGCATCTGGTCCCATTACTTTATGGGAAATAGATGGGGAAACAGTGCGAGACTTTATTTTCTTGGGCTGCAAAATCACTGCAAATGGTGACTGCAGCCATGAAATTAAAAGACACTTACTCCTTGGAAGAAAATTTATGACCAACCTAGATAGCATATTAAAAAGCAGAGACATTTCTTTGCCAACAAAGGTTTGTCTAGTCAAAGCTATGGCTTTTCCAGTAGTGGTATATGGCTGTGAGAGTTGGACTATAAAGAAAGCTGAGTGCCGAAGAACTGATCCTTTTCAACTGTGATGTTGGAGAAGACTCTTGATAGCCCCTTGGACAACTAGGAAATCCAACCAGTCCATCCAAAAGGAAATCAATCCTGAATATTTGTTGGAAGGACTGATGTTGAAGCTGAAACTCCAATACTTTGGCCACTTGATGTGAAGAACTGACTCATTGGAAAAGACCCTGATATTGGGGAAGATTGATGGCAGGAGGAGAAGGGGATGACAGAGGATGAGATGGTTGGATGGCATCACTGACTCAGTGGACATGAGTTTGAGTAAACTCTGGGAGTTGGTGATGGACAGGGAGGCCTGGCGTGCTGCAGTGCATGGGGTCACAGAGAGTTGAACACGACTGAGTAACTGAACTGAAGTAACAAAGAGCATGATATGTGATATCATTTATATGTAAAACAAAAAAAAGTTCAACTCAAACACAAAGAGTAAAATGTTGGTTACCAGGACTCCTCTGGTGGCTCAGACAGAAAAGTGTCCATGTGCTGTGCAGGAGACCCAGGTTCGAAACGTGGGTTGGGAAGATCCCCCTGGAGAAGGGAATGGCAACCCACTTCAGTATTCTTGCCCAGAGAATTCCATGGACAGAGGAGCCTAGAGAGCTACAGTTCATGGGATCTCAGAGTCAGACAGGACTGAGAAACTAACACTTTCACTTCCAGGGGCCGAGGTGTGGGGAATAGCAGAGATATTGTTTAAGGGTACAAACTTAATTTACAGTAAATAATTCCTAAAGATCTGATATACAGAATATATACTGAATATAGACAATGATTTTGTGTGATAGTCTCTTACCAAGTGTGATTACATCTTAATTTTTCTAACCACAGTAAAGAAATAATGATTACATGGTATAATAGAGGTGATAACTATTGCTACAATGGCGTAGTATAATATGTACATGTGTCAAATCACCATGCTGTACATCTTAAATTCAAATAATATTATAGCTTAAATATATTACAAGGAAAAAGAAACAATAACCATCATCAATATCAAAACAGATCAAGGAGAACAAATTTTCCAAGTTCAGTTTAGTTGCTCAGTCATGTCTGACTCTTTGTGACCCCATGCACTGCAGCACGCCAGGCCTCCCTGTCCATCACCAACTCCCAGAGTTTACTCAAACTCATGTCCACTGAGTCAGTGATGCTATCCAACCATCTCATCCTCTGTCATCCCATTCTCTTCCTGCCTTCTATCTTTCTCAGCATCAGGGTCTTTTCCAGTGAGTCAGTTCTTCGCATCAGGTGTCCAAAGTATTGGAGTTTCAGCTTCAACATCAGCCCCTCCAACGAATATTCAGGACTGATTTCCTTTTGGATGGATTCATTGGATCTCCTTGCTGTCCAAGGGACTCTCAAGAGTCTTCTCCAACACCACAGTTCAAAATCATCAATTCTTCAGTGCTCAGCTTTCTTTATAGTCCAACTCTTACATCCATACATAACTACTGGAAAAACTATAGCTTTGACTAGACGGACCTTTGTTGGCAAAGTAATATCTCTGCTTTTTAATATGCTGTCTAGGTTGGTCATAACTTTTCTTCCAAGGAGCAAAAGTCTGTTAATTTCATGGCTGCAGTCAACATGGGTGGTGATTTTGGAGCCCCCCAAAATAAAGTCTGTCACTGTTTCCACTGTTGCCCCATCTATTTGCCATGAAGTCATGGGACCAGATGCCATGATCTTAGCTTTCTGAATGTTGAGTTTTAAGCCAACTTTTTCACTCTCCACTTTCACTTTCATCAAGAGGCTCTTTAGTTCTTTTCTCCAAGTTAGAAGACAGTAAACTGAAAATAATCCACTCAGAGGAGAACAAAGACAAAAGGTGAAGAAATACTATGTTATCTAAAAATACTATCAAAAGAAACATTCTATGAATTATGGAGTGAGTCCTAGAAGGAAAATATAAAGACAGAAGGCTTATTTAAATAAATAGTGGCTTTGAATTTTCCAAGTCAGGGGTGAGATTTGTACATCCAAGTGCATGAAGCTCATAGGGCACCAGACAAACTTAACTCAAAAAAAATTCTCTAAAATATATTACAGTAAAACTGTCAACTATCAAAAGCAAAGAATTTTAAAAGCAACAAGAGGAGAGAAGCTTACAACTTACAAAAGAATCCTCAAAGGTTAAAAGTTGCTTTCTCAGCAGAAATCTCACTGGCCAGGTGAGGGCGGGATGATATATTCAGGTTTCTCAAAAAACAAAACCCAAAGTCTGCCAACCAAGAATATCCTATCCATCATAATTATCCTTCTTAAGTGAAAGGTGAGGGAGTTCATCACTAGATCAGTCTTGAGAGAAATTCTAAAAGAGTTCCTCAAGCTAGAATAGAAGGAAACTTAGCAGTACCATGAAAACATATGAGAATACACAATAAAGTTGCAACTTAAGTATATAGTTAAGGTAAGAGTGCTTTAAAATTGTCATATGGAAGTGTGTTAACCAGTTATTTAGATCATTAAGAAATTGAGATAACTGCAGCTATAATAATTCCAATGTATAAACAATACACAAGGAGGTAAACTGTAACACCATATCCAAAAATTCAGGGAGGGGAATAAAAGAGTTTTTTGCATGTAATGGAAGTTAAAATGTCATCAACATAAAATATTGCTGTAAGACATTTTCCATAAACCTCATGGAGCCACAAAGCAAAAACCTATAGTATATTCATAAAATGTAAAGGGAAAGAAAATTTAACATAGTGCTACAAAATATCACAAATTCACAAAGGTAACAAAAGAGGAAAAGGGGAACAAGAAACAACAAAACATCCGGGAAACAATAAGATGGCATATTGTTTGGTCAATTACCGTAAACATAAATATATTATGTTTTGACTAAATTCTCTCGTCAAAAGTCATAGAGTGGCTGGATACATAAAAATACAAGATCAAACTACACTCTGCCTTTCAGTGACTCCTTCAGTGTTAAAAACACAAGTAGGCTTAAAGTGAAGCTTTAGAACAAAATATTCCAAACACATGGAAACCAAAAGAAAGCAGTGGTAGCTAGAATTAGATCAGACAAAACAGATTTTAAGACAAAAGCTGCAACAAGAAAAAAAATAAGGTCATTATATAAAGATAATATTGTCAATTCATCAAGAAAACAATCATAAATAAATATGTACCAAAAGTGGAATACCTTAAAGTGTTAAGCAAATGCTAACAGATTTGAATAGAAAAATAGACAATAGAAAAAAAATAAGTGTAGCAATCTTTAATCTTTAACTTTCAACAATGAATAGACCATCCAGAAAGAAAATCAATAAGGGAGTACTGAACTTGAATTAGACCAAATGGGCTTAACAGACAAAAACAGAACAGTCCATCCAATAGCAGCAGAATACATATTCTTCTCAACTGCCCAGTGAACATTTTCCAGGACAGATTATATGATGGGTCACTATACAAATCTCAGCACATTTAAGAAGACTGATATCATACTATTTTTAGTGATTCAGTTCCACACATATATATACACACACATTTTTAATATTCTTTTCCATCATGGTTTATCATGCAATTTTGAAAAAAAAACATTTATTTTTATTTATTTATTTAGCTGTGCTGAGTCTTGGTTGCAGTGTGTGGAGCCTTTAGTTGTGGCACATGAACTCACTTGCAGCAGGTAGGATCTAGTTCCCATACCAGGTATCAGACCTGCACTGGGAGCATGGAGTCTTAGTCATCGCACCAGCAGGGAAGCTCCTATCATAGGGTATTGAATATGGTTCCCTGTGGTCTACAGTTGGACCTTGCTGTTTATCCACTTTATATATAGAATCTTACATCTGCTAACCCCAGCCTCCCACTCCATCACCTCCCTCAACCCCTCCCCCTTGACAACCACCAGTCAGTTATCTGTCCTCTGTTTCATAGATAGGTTCATTTGAGGTTAATTTGTGTCATGTTTTAGATTCTGCACAAAGTGATTATAAGTTATCTGTCTTTCTCTTTCTATTTACATCACTTATATGCTAAGTATTGTTTCAATCACAATGGTAAGAAACCAGAAATGAACAAGAGAACAGAGTCTGGAAATTTTACAAGCATGTGGAAATTAAACAACACAATTTCTAAATAATCAACGAGCCAAAGAAAAAATTAAAAGTAAAAACACGAATTATGAAGACAATATTTAAAACAATCTAAGCATACCAAATTATTAAGGAGATTGAATCAGTTCTCAAAAACCTCCCAACAAAAAAATACCAGAACTAGATGGCTTAACTGGTGAATTCTACCAAATTTTAAAAGAAGAATACTATTTATTTTAAATTGGATAAATCTTGTAATCTATTTTTTGGATGATACACTTTACATTTTATAAATACATAAACACAATGATATAAAATAAGCTAGAGGTATTGGTTCTGAATCTTTGATCTCTGAAAATATTTACCATTTGAGTTGAGCTATATTTCAGAAACAATACAACTGAGCATACGTTAATAATATGATTCTTATAAACTCATTTGAAAATAGGAAGAAGTAAAAAAAAAAAGAAAATAAGAAGTGATAAAGAAGAGTATGTCTGTTGCATGAGTGTAGAGTATAATAGAAACTTACAAGAGCAAGTCTTTACTGAGTACAACAACTTGAAAAGCTAGTATCTTTATTAAACAACTGTGAAGGTGTTCATTTTCCAAAGCAAACTAGAGGCAAAGGAAAACTAGGGGAAAAAAATTGGAGTTTCCAGATTTATCATGATGGGTTTATAAACATTTCTCAGTGAATCACACCAAACTTTTACCAAAGGTAAAATATATGAACTTCATAGCAAAGGAATCTTGCAGAAAGCACCTGAACTGGTGAACCTCAGGTGTAGTAGGACAAATGATAATCACAGGACTGAAGGACATAAGACACATTATCACTGCTATGGTATTCTGGGTGAAAATACATAAGAAAATCATAATCTGAAACTACCATGAAAAAAATGTCAGTTTTACAAATTTCAGTCTACATACACCTCCCATGTTCTCTGACTCTAATACTGTATTTAAAAAATCTTTCTTATCAACATACAGAGCAAATCCCTCCTAATTACTTTTCTTTCCCAGAAATTTGGTTTATCTGGACCACTAACGCCATCCCATTTAAAAGTGCATTTTCTTAATCCTGTTGTGGTAAGTTGACATTGCATTCAGATGTACAGTAGCCATTCCACTTTCCCCTTCACTAGTATCTCAACATCTGAAATTATCCCATAGGGAATTTTGGATATATTGCTCTTTCACAAAAGGAATAATTTCGATAGTTGTAGGTCACTACTTCATGGTGAGAATGCTCCATGCTCTGTGGGGAGCCTGGATGCAGACAGTGAGGAAAGACAATGGACTGGGGTAGGGGGGTGCAGGGACAAGTAAAGAGCTGACTTTGACTATTGTAGGAAGGGGAAAAAAGGTAACGGAAAATAGCCTTGCTAGACAGAAACATCAGAAGTAGAAAATGAAAGGTTTACAGATTCTCAATCCATGACATTTCAGGAGGAAAAGCAGACACAGCCTCTGACCCAGGACAGGACATTTACCTGAGATGATGCCATTTTCTCCTCTTCCTCCTGCTCTGCGTTGTTTTCCCATTGATGTCGTGCCGAGACCCACATCAGTATCTTGAAAATGACTTCAGTGGCATCCACACAGCTCCTGCATCTGTTTCTACCACACCCACAGGCAAAAGAACCCTGAAACACTGACCTTTTGAAAAAGTGAGATTCAGAACAGTGAGCTTCTACATGGAGCTCATTTCTGGAGGTTTTTTTTTGGACAGAAAAACCGTGAGGTTTTTTTTCGTGTCTCCATGTGCTCTCCCCTTACACAGATACCCCCAGACTCTGCTACGGCATAGCGTAAGTGGGCTACACCACCCTGCCTGTCTAATCCCATGTAGAGCAAACATCGACGCCTCCCCAAACGCAAAAGGACTGAAGGCTGGAAGCAACTCTCACCTGTGTCCTCACAGGCCTTGTTCTTAAACCAGGCCTAACTTAGAATCACCTGGTGTTGAAACAACGCAGATGCTCCCACCCTGATCAACAGACTCCGTGGGGAGGGCACAGGTGTTATTGCTAAACACTTATCATGAAATACTAACGTGAAACTGCATGGGAACCACAAAACAAATATTTTTTCAAAGCTTTAAAGTGCACACAAATTTTGTGGAAATCAGGGCCCCAGTCTAACTATGATTCTCCTGTGGGGTTCATGAAATGGCACCTTTAACAAGTTGTTTTGGTGCTGATGCGACTCCCTCAGACCTGTATTCAGTAGCACTGAGCTAGAGCTATCAGGCATAGCACACCTGAGACCACTGAGGAGCATGAAGGTTTGGGCTAAGAACTTCCAGAAGTGCAGGTTCCCTGAGCCTGATTCCCAGGGGCTGAGCCCCTCCTGGAATAACTGTGGGCTTGTTGTTGCCCCAGGGAGAAGCTCCCAGGTTGGTGGAAATCACATGGTGGGTTTAGGGTATGTGAGGGGTCGCCCATAGAAATCTATTCCAAAGTACCCTTAGTCCTTACATCCTTTAGCCCCCTCTCCTCTCAGGGCCCACTTGACCCACAGGACTACTGGGGAGTGAGGCATGACCACGAGTCCTCAGGTGAGCTGAGACTCCATAACCCCAAAGACCCAGAGCATGAAGTTGTTTGCATCACAGATTTGTCTGAAAATAAACCAAAGGCAGCAATGGAGGGTGGATTAACATTTTGTGTTGGGAATGAACAGAAGCCTTTGAAAATGACGCCATGAATGCATATTTGATGATTCACAAAGGAAGCTGTGATCTCTGTTAAAAAAGCACATTACAACTGAATCAACAGATCAGGATTTTTTGTTTATTGTGTGTCTACATGTTTGTGTTATAAATTGTGGTGCCACAATTTGTTGTCCCCACCCCCTTTACATATTTATATTACTCCAGATCTTTAAAGCACATTGATTTAGGTAAAAATTAGAGAAAATCATATCTACTTTTCAAATATTCTCTGAAAATATTGAATCTTTAAAATTTTTTATTTGTTAAAAATTTAATACAGTTTTTAAAGGTTATTTTCCATTTACAGTTGTTATAAAATATTGGCTATTTTTCCCATGTTGTACAATATTTTACATTCTTGAGTCTATATTACACCCAATGGTTTGTACCTCTCACTCCCCAACCTCTATTTCCCCTCCCACTTCCCCAGTGGTAACCACTAGTTTGTTCTCTGTATCTGTGAGTTTTCTTCTTTTTTGTTATATTCACTCATTAGTTGTATTTTTTGTATTCCACATAGGATAGGATGTTGGAAACAGAAGCAGCTTTTTTAGTGCTTTTGTGGCAGTCTCAGGATATTCTGCCTTAACTTTATTTCAGAATGTATGGAGATTTCAAGTTGTCTCAAGCATACTTTGAAGACCACCATTATGTGTGATCTTGGGTAGCTGATCCTCTCCTAGCACAGACAGTCAGTTTCCTGTGTCCTAAGTGGCTCAGTCATGTCCAACTCTGTGACTCCATGAACTGTAGCCCCCCAGGCGCCTCTGTCCATGGAATTTTCCAAGCAAGAATATCAGAGTGGGTTGTCAGTTCCTCCTCCAGGGGATCTTCCTGACCAAGGGATTGAACCTGCGTCTCTTGCATTGCCAGGCAGATTCTTTACCACTGCACCACCTGGGAAGCCCCAGTTTGCCTGGTTTATTCACAAATGGGTCACAGTTCCATTCCTTCCCAGTTCAAGGGTATTTTGTGATTGGGAAGGAATGCTCAAATTCTTTTGAAAGCATTATACATTATACCAACACAAAATGATCAGTTCAGTTTTCCTGAGACATAATCATTCAAAGACTTACATAGTTCTGTGGATGTGGTGTTGGTTGGCAATACAAGTGCACATATCATATCCCCATGCACATCCTCCTGAAAATAAATTGCGCCGAAACAAGCATTGCTGCCTTGTCAGCATTGGTAGACTCATCAACCTGGATTGTGTGCCATGGTGATACATTAATTAATCCTTGCTAACAGTTGTGCCTCAACATTCTCTGCTATTTTACCAATTCATCTAGTTTTGGTGCTAGCTGAAAGAGGAACATGTACTACCTTTTGAAATGTAGACTCTCTTAAAAGCTCATGACAAATGTCCTCAGGATTAACTCTTCACCAGTAGTAAAAGGCTTATTAGCTTTAGCAATGTGGTTAGCTGATAAGAATGATGCTTTCAGTGCAGACAGATTTGATGAAGTGGTGGCCTTCAATAATTGCTTCTGTTCTTCATGTTCAGTTTTCTTTTGAAAAACTCTAGGGGCTTGTCTTTTAAGGCAGGGTGTTTGGTTTCTACGTGGTGAAGCAGTTTTTAAAGGTTTTATGGTTTTGTTGGATAGCTAGTGTCCACCTATTATATAAAGCAGGCTTGAGGAATGTGAATCACCTGTTGCAATGAACCTGGAACTTAAGTAGGAGTTGGTATTTTCTTTCAAAAGCAGTTTTCTTTTTGTTGGCACTCTTAGCATCTTTTTCTGTCACTTCATTGGGTCTTTCCCCCTTTTCAAAGAAGCTCCCCAGTGGTGTTTGTTTCCTACTCATTTTGGCTAGGGTTAGCTGGTTGGCTTACCAAAATGTGAGTGAGACAAGGGCACAGTGTGGGAAAGAGGCATGGGTGGAAGCTGTAAATCAAATAATAGGAGGGCCACGTGCAGACTAAAATGCGATTCTGACTTAAAGCCTGCCACCAGATGCAGCTGTACAACTGAAGTACATCAACTCACTTGCCATTATAAAGCCTGCCACCAAATGCAGCTTAACTGTCACTTGTCCTCATTGATAGGGTTATGGTCTCTGTGCAGTCAAACCTCTCTGCTAATGATAATCTGTATTTGCAGCCACTCTCCAGTACTAATGTTACCACCTCAGCTCCACCTCAGATCAGGCATTAGAGTCTCATAAGCAGTGTGGAACCTAGAATCCTCGCATGTAGCATTCACAGTAGGGTTCATGCTCCTATGAGAATATAAAGCCACCCTGATCTGACAGGAGGAAGTGCTCAGGCATTAATCTGAGTGAAGTGGAACAGCTGTAAATACAGATAAAGCTTTGCTGGCTCACCTGCCACTTACTTCCTGCTGTGTGGCCTGATTCCTAACAGGCCATGGATCTGTACTAGTCAGTGACCTAGTGGTTAGGGATGGTTGCTCTACCCGATACTACTGTTGGTGATAATTCGAGTTAACACAATGACTTTGCATGCTATAGTTTACCTAGTGCACATTTTCCTCTTGTTAAAGAGATTGGAGCTCATGGCAACCAATTCATAATCTACATTGAAGGTCTATTTCCTGAGGTCACATTGGGAGCACATCAGTCTATGTTCAAGGAGGAAATGGATGGCATCCTTAAAAAGATGCAACTAGAGAGCACTTAACGAAAGGATTGTTTACAAGGGTAGGGGCAGGGGTAAAATACAAGGGATGGTAAGGCAGTTAGGTTTCAGCAACAATGAGAAATTGTTACTGCTCATAGATCTGAAGGCTCAAGAGGATGAAATAGTCTTGCCAAGCCTGGGAACATGTTAAGCTCTGGGAAGAGAGGCTGGTGGACACAGGATGCCTGATAGGTTTTGGCAACCACTGTCCAAACCACAGCTGGACAGGGAAGGAGTGGCAGACTAATACCCTGACCTCTCTCTAATCCCACCAGCTGATTTCCTGGTATGCTGCTTCCCACTGGTCAAAACCAGCTGGTAAGGGAGCAAGGATGGTGTGGAGACTACCAATTATAGGCAACTCACCTCTTTTCCGTTTCCAAGTAAAAGGAAATGGAGACTATGGCAACCTGAAATATTTTGCTAAGGCAAAAACTTTCAATATATACACATATTATATATATGTTTTATATATAAATATAATGTGAATAATATTTCAGGCCTACTCTCAAATTTCTAAACCTGTTTATATTTTCATCAATTTTATTAAAATTTTTTGATTAAAACTTTGCAATATTGGCAGATTAATACAGTCGCAAAGGATGATACAGAATGAAGACGTGGGAGAAATGATTAAAGTTCTAGAGAAAAATAGAATTTAAGGTGAGATCTGATCAAATTACCACTCTGAATTAAATAGTCTGACTACAATTTTACCTTTTCATTTTAACTTCCTTTAAGGGGAAAAGCTCAGGAGAACACTTGCCTATAAGTAATTACTTGAAAATAATGTTTTGACAAGTATAAGTGTATATAAAGCAACTTGAAAGTTTTCACATTGCACTTGAAATGCTCCAGTTAAGAGAGTTAAGATACACTAGCTGAGGGAAAACATGTTTTGAAGTTGATTTATGTTTAGAAAACACTTCAAGGACTCCCTCTGTAATCCAACAAAACCACTTGTAACAATAGTAGTTATAATAGCTTATTGCAAGTACCTCTTTGAGTCTCTCATCTAAATATAGACCCACAGTTTTCCTTTAACTTTGACTGATACATTTTGATGAGGTAGAGAGAAAGATTAATTTGGAAAAGATTAAAGAGAAAATGTATATCCGGGGGTAACCAGTGGTCTTGGACAAATGAAAACAGGCACTTCTCTTTCATATTTCCACCTTGTATTGAATACTTCTACTTTATAAAGATTACTTTACACCTATAACAAAAGGAAGTGATAGCTGTGAAAGGATAGATCAGTTGGGAAATTCATGAATTGCATTTTGTTTTATCAGGCAATTCTTCAATATCTGTCACACTACTTAAAACACTGATATTATCCTATCCAGTCATAATACAAAGACACTGAGCATAAAAAATGTACAATAGAAACTCTGGAAAGCTTAATCTCATTTTAATACTGAGTCATTTAAGTTTTATATATGTGTTAACCCCTTATTAGACATACGGTTTGCAAATATTTTCCCTCATTCTGTATGTTGCCTTTTCAATTTTTTTTATTGTTTCCATTGTTGTGCAGAAGCTCTCTAGTTTCCCACTTGTTTATTTTAGCTTTTGTTGCCTGCATTTTTAAAGTCTTATCCAAGACATTGTCAAGAGTAGTGTCAAAGCGATCACTACCTATCATTTCTTCCAGGAGTTTTATTGTTTCAGGTCTTATATTTAAGTCTTTCATCTATTTTGAGTTAACTTTTCTGAGTTGTGTAAACAGGGGTCTAGTTTCAATCTTTTGCATGTGAATATCCAGTTTTCCTAGCATAATTTATTGAAGAGGCTACTGTTTCCTCATTGTGTGTTCTTCTTGACCTTGCCAAAAATAAGTTGCCCATATATCTAAGGGTTTATTTCTGGGCTCTTTGTTCTATTCCACTGGTCATGTGCCTGTTTTTTCTATGCCAAACCTAGAGCAATTTTGATTGCTATAGCTTTGTAATATAGTGTGAAATTAAGAAGTATAATGCCTCCAGCTTTGCATTCCTTTTTCAAGAGTGCTTTGGCTATTTGGAATCTTTTGTGGTCCAATACAAATTTTAAGATTGTTTGTTATATTTTTGTGAAAAAATGCCCTTGGGATTCTGACAGAGATGTCCTTAAATCTGTAGACTGCTCTAGGTAGTATGGACATTTTTAATAATGTTAATTCTTTGAATCCATGGGCACAGAAGAGTTTTCTATTTATTGATGTCTTCTTCATACTCTCTCATCAATATCTTATCATTTTTAGTGTACAGGTCTTTCACCTCCTTGGTTAAATTTATTCCCAAGGTTTTTTAAAAATTATTTTTTATGTTATTATAAATGATATAGTTTGTCTGAAATTAATATAGCCATTCCAGGTTTCTTATGCTTAGTGTTTCATGATATAGCTTGTTTTCCATCCTTTTACTTTTTTAACCTATGTCTCTATATTTGAAGAGAATCTCTTGAAAACAGCCTATAGTTGGATATTGCTTCTCTGCTTTTTAACTGGTTGTCTAGTACTTCTACACTTGACATAATGATTGACATGGTAGGTTTAAGTCTACCATCTTACTATTTGTTTTCTATTGCCCCATCTATCTTTTTTCTATTTCCATCTTTTCCTCTCTTTTTAATTGAGCATTTCTTAATATAACATTTTAAGCTCCTCTTTTGGCCTATGGCATTTCATTGTTTTATTTCTTTAACGGATCCTTTAGGGATTACATTTTGCATTCTTAGCTGACACCTTGCATTGATAGGATAACACTTCACATATAACATAAAAACCATATATAAATGCACTTCCATTTCCCTCCCCACTTCTTTGTGCTATTTGTTGTGTATCTCACTTTGGTACATTACAAACTCCACAACATAGTATTACTCATATTTCAAATAATTCATTTCTTTTTAAAGAAGTTAAGGAAGTAAAAATGTTTAGCGTTCTTTATTTATTCATGTAGATTTGAGTTTCTAATTTTTGCATAATTCCCTTTAACCTGAATGAGTTTATTTAACACATTTGTAGTACAGGTCATCACTTAGATTATCTGAAAGTATAATTATAGGGTTAAAATTTTGATGGAAAATTTTGCTTGATTTCAATTTTAAATTCATAATTTATTCCTTATTTATCACTTTAAAAACTGCCATTGCAGTGTCTTCTGGCTTGTACTGTTTCTGAAGAGAATGTAGTGGTTATTGTTACTTTTTTGTGTGTATTATGTCTTTTTCTTCTGAATGCTTTGAAATTTTTATTTTTAATTTGGTTTAAAGCAATTGTACTACAGTATGCTTAGATGTGGTTTTCCTTGTGTTTATCCTGTTTGTGGCTCATTCCTTCATCATGGCCAAAAGGAGAATTGGGGATTTTCAAAACTAAGTTTTAAAATGTTCAGTTATTACTGAAGAGATGAATGGTTGTCCTAGGGGACATTAGTTATTTGGAGAGGGACAATGTTCTCTGTGTTTTTATTTTTACTATATTAAATTTGGGGATTTCTTTTACTATTATTTCAACATATATTTTTTCCTGCTAAAAGTTCTCTTCTGCCTCTGAGATTACTATTCCACAAATGTTAGATGACTCTACAATACCTTATAGGCCATTGAAACTCTGTTCATTTTTTTGTTCAGCCTATTTTTCTTTATTGTGTATATTTCAGTTTGCAAAGTTTTTATTTACCCGTCTTCAAAATCTTTTCTTTTGTAGTATCCAAACTGCTGTTATGATATCACAAATCTTTAAATTTCAGATTTATTTTTTAGTTCTGCACATTTCATTTGATTTCCTGTTTCTCTTTTATTTTTCACTTATTTATATACTGAGGTCCCACAGCTGTTTACTCATCTATTTATCTTTATCTTTAAATTTTTGGCCACTTTTATAACAGTTGCCTGAAATCATTGTCTGAGAATTCTGACATGTCAGCCATCTCTGGATCTGTTTCTACAGCCTTCTCCTCCTCCTATTTTGGTTATATTTTTCTGATTCTTCACATGTCTAGTAATTTTTAAATTTTCATGCTAGACAATGGAATGTTATATTGTTCAGATTCTAAATTTGTCTTCCTGAAAACAATGTTGGATTTTGGCAAATAATTAATTTACTGGTGGCTCAGCATGTTTTACCTAAGGTTTGGGTTTAAGCTTTGTTAGAGTGGGGCAGAGAATCCCTAACACTAGGGCTGGAGGAGTCCTCCTTCTAAATTCTTCTGGGGCCTTAGGCCTGGCTAGTTGGCATTCATTCCATTGTCTCCCAGCACTATGTATTCTCTGGGATTTCTATCCAGCTCACAGCCCCAAAGTAGCCACTCCTTCCTAGGCCTCTCTGAATTTGACCACATGTACATACAGGTATTCAAAGATTCACGAGAACGGTAGTGCAGATTTCAGGGGTGCTTCTCTTCTAAGCACCCTTATTTTTGGTGCCCTGAGATGCAAACCCCACCTACTTCAGTAGTCCCAAACTTTAATCTCTGTGCCATATGGTTGGCAAGACTGCTGCTCTCTGTTCAGGCTCCATTTCCCTGGATCACAATTTGGAAATTGCATTCCATGAATCAGAATGAACTTCGTGTTCACTTGGGCTTCGTGTCTCTCAAGGATCACAGCGCTGAGCTGTCTGTTAACCAAGGACTGAGAAGAGCTACTTCATGTGTTTTTTTTCCCTTCCCAGTTTCAAAGTTGCTAACTGCAGGAGAGTAAGTCTAATATCTATTCCTTCAATCATAACTAGAACCAGAAGTCAGGATTTTCAGAACTCAGTTCATGTCTTTCTCAGTAAATGACTGAATATCCTCTAAGACATTAGTTATTTGGTGACTGGAAAATATCCTCTAATCACAAAAACACGTATTTATTGAGCAGTCTCTTGGGCCAGGCCTTATGCTAAATACTTTACATACATTTTCTTATTCAATCTTGTCAATAAATCAATGAAATGTGGGTGTTCCTATTAACTTCAATGTAGAGATGAAGAAAATAAGATTTAGAATGCATCAAAGAATTGCCCAAGAACCCATATCTAATGAATGTTAGAGCCAGGAATTGACTAGGTTCGTAATCCCAGGTTCAGTTCACTCAGTCATGTCTGATTCTTTGTGACTCCATGGACTGCAGCACACCAGGCTTCCCTGTCCATCACCAACTCCCAGAGTTTGCTCAAACTCATGTTCACTGAGTTGGTGATGCCATCCAACTTTCTCATCTTCCGTCATCCTCTTCTCCTCCTGCCTTCAATCTTTTCCAGCATCAGGGTCTTTTCAAATGAGTCAGCTCTTTGCATAAGGTGGCCACAGTACTGGAGTTTCAGCTTCAGCATCAGTCCTTCCAATGAATATTCAGGACTGATTTCCTTTATGATTGACTGGTTTGATCTTGCAGTAACTCCAGGACCAGACTCTTAAAAACAATGCTAGTTTAATTTTTCTATTTCTAAACAAACTTATATAACCAAAGCTGTTCTCTCAATGAAAGTTATTTATTTACTTTCCACAAAGAAAAATACAGCAATCTCTATAGGCTTACTACCTTTGAAATACCTAATGGATATTTATAATAGTTACCAAAATACTATAACTCCAAATACTTGAGAATGTGGAAAATGAAATTCCTGCATTTGATTTTTTTTCTAAAAGAAAATAATTGATTTCCTTGAACTGGAATAAAAAGGGCAGGGCAACTTACTGTTTTTCAAAAAAAGCACACATATCTATTTTTTAAATTAATATTTTATTTTTTAAAGAAGTTTTAGGTTCACAGAAAAATTGAGCATAAAAAAGAGTTCCCACATCTCCACATATGTGTGGCAGAAAGGGGGATCCCTTCCAGGGCCCAGGAGTGGGCTCTCATCTAACATTTGGAAATGGATTGTCCAAGGAGACACATGTACTAAGAAAGCAAGAGTCTTTATTGGGAAGAGGCACTCAAGCAGAGAGTAGCAGGGTATAGGAACCCAGAAAAACTGCTCTGCCACATGGCCTGCAGCCTCAGGTTTTCATGGTGATGGGGATACCAGGTTGTCTCTCGCCTACCAACCAAATTGGTTGGTCCTTATTTGGTGACTCAGGGTCCTTCCTGGTGGTATGCTCCTTTTAGCCAAGATAGATTCCAGTGTGAGGGTTAATGAGAGGTTGATCATCTCCTCCCTCTTGTGGCCCCTCCTGAGTTCTCCCAGTTAGTTTTCAACTCAAGCAAGTGTGCCAGGTGGGTGGTTTCTGTCAACAGTTTCCTACACAAGCAGTGCCCACCCCCCACCACCATCAACATCTTGTACCACGGTGGTACATTTGTTACAATCAACGAACCAACACTGATACATCATTGTCATGCAAAGTCCATAACTGGCATTTGGCTTTACTCTCTGTATTGTACATTCTATGAATTTTGACAACTATGTAATAACATATACCTATTATTATAGTATCATGACATTCTAAACCAGTAAAAAATAAAAACAAGTAGCTCAGTGCCAAAGCCCATCAGAGGTTCACTTTTACCTTACAATTAGAGCTTTGTGGAAACACAACAGTAGAGGTGACTGCAGTCTTTGACAGAGGCTGCATGAAACTGAGGAAACTGTGTGAAAACACTCACTGACTACTGAAAAAGCTGTCAATGACAGACAAGGAAACCAGCAAAAAATAGGCTTTCTTCATTGCTGCGCCCAAAGGCTTGTTTTGTCTTATTATTTTATGCCTCTTCTTCCTAAGGCTTTGTTGTTGTTCAGTCTCTAAGTCATGTCCAACTCTTTGTGACCCAATTATGGGGTTCTCACAGTAAGAATACTGGAGTGGTTTGCTGTTTCCCCCTCTAGTGGACCACATTTTGTCAGAACTCCTCACTATGACCTGTCCATCTTGGGTGGCCCTGCCCGCCCAGCTCATAGCTTCACTAAGTTATACAAGCCCCTGAGACATGACAAGGCTGTGATCCATGAAGGGGATGACCTTACTCCAATTATTCTATATCTTTATTACCATTAACCCCAATGCCTCATTTTGCAACTAAAATCACAATTTATTTCTTTTTCTTTTTTGCCCTCTGTATATAATTTATTACCATGTCCTGTGGACTTTGTCTTCAATCCAGCTCTCTTTGTCTCATACTACTTTTAACTACACTCTCACTACCTAATAAACAATTAACACTTTCTCCCACCAGCAATACCCCCCATTCCAGTTCCTCTTCCAGACTGATGATAGTGAGAATGTAAGTTCATCTTGGGCTTCCCTGGTGGCTCAGATGGTAAAGGATCTGCCTGCAGTATAGGAGACCTGGGTTGGAGCCCTGGGTCAGGAGGAACCCCTGGAGAAAGGAATGGCTACTCACTCCAGTATTCTTTTTTTTTTTAACCTCTTTAAAAAATTTATTCATTTTTAATTGAGGGATAATTAGTCCACAATATTGTATTGGTTTCTGCCATACATTAACATGAATCAGTCATAAGTATATATATATCCCCTCTCTCTTGAAACTCCCTCTCACCTCCCACCCCAACCCACCTCTCTAGGTTGTTATTGAACCCCTGTTTGAGTTCCCTGAGTTATGCAGCAAATTTCCATTTGCTATTTATTTTGCATACAATAGTGTATATGTTTCCATGTTATTCTTTCCATTCGTCTCATCCTCTCCTTCCTTCCCCAGCCCTTGTCCATAAGTCTGTTCTCTGTGTCTGCATCCCCATTGTTGCTCTGCAAATAGGTTTGGCAGTGCCATCTTCTAGATCCCATATATATGCATTTATATATGATATTGTTTTTCTCTTTCTTCCTTCACTTTGTATAATCGGCTCTAAGTTCATCCACCTCATTAAAACTGACTCAAATGCATTCCTTTTCATGGCTGAGTAATATTCCATTGTGTATATATACCATAACTTCTTTATCCCTTCATCTGTTGATGGATATCTAGCTTGTTTCCATGTCCTAGCTTTTGTAGATAGTACTGCAGTGAATTTTGGGGTACATGTGTCTTTTTCAGTTTTGGCTTCCTCAGGGTATATGCCCAGTGGTGGGATTGCTGAGTCATATGATGGCTTTATTCCTGGTTTTTTTTTTTTAAATTTTCTTTACTTTATTGTGTTGGTTTTGCCATACAATGACATGAAACTGCCATGGGTTTACATATGCTCCCCCTCCAGAACCCTCCCCTCCCGATTCCCTCCCCCTGGGACATCTCGGTGCACCAGCCCCGAGCATCAATCCTGGGCTGGCGATTGATTTCACATATGATAATTAACATGTTTCAATGCCATTCTCCCATATCATCCCACCCTTGCCCTCTTCCACAGAGTCCACAAGTCTGTTCTATACATCTGCATTCCTTTTGCTGTCTCGCATGCTGGGTTCTCATTACCATCTTTCTAAATTCCATATATATGCGTTAGTATACTGTATTGTTGTTTCTTATATGGAGAATTCCATGTACAGAGGAGCCTGCTGGGCTACAGTCCATGAGGTCACAAAGAATCAGACATGACTGAGTGACTAACACACACACAAGTTCATCTAATTTGATCAGGATATGAAAAACAATGATCTACAAGATGGAAGTTTATTTTTGTTTCATATAAATTCCCAGTTTGTGGAGCTTATTATACAGAGTGAAGTAAGCCAGAAAGAAAAACAATACAGTATAAAACAATATAGAAAAACAATAGAGTCCTTATGGATCTACAACCCTTTGGATTATGCTCATCAGCATCATCTGAGAAGGCTCATGACAAGGTTGAAATGTCTCTATTATTCGTTGACACATTTTTGTGTCTTTCAGACTTTCCTTCAGTTTTCTATCTCCAATACAGCCTGCTTTCCAACCTTTCATCATGAAAATTTCTACTCACCTCTTCAAGATTAGCTAAAATGCTATTTCCTCTAGGAAGCTTCCCCTTGCATCTCTGGCATCTTGAGGTACCTGAGTCTCTACAGTGACTCATGGATAATGGAAGCTCTCAGGAACTGAGACCCCCACCATCCTTTGGTCTAAACTTCACTTAGAATATACATTGTTAAATGTCTGTTTCAAGTGCCAGATTGTGATTCCCTCTAGGGCAATATGATAAGATGTTATCTCACTCACAGATGTATACTTGCCTAACAATATACATGGCACATGAAATGTGTTCAGAGATACTGTGTTAGATTTCTAGGGCTGCCAAAAAATTAGCACAAGCTTGGGTACGACAGAAATTTATTCTCTAGTAGTTCCTGAGGCTGGAAGTTTGAAATTAACGACTCTCTCCAAAGGCTCTAGGGGAAAATCTTTGCTTGTTTTTTCAAGCTTCTGGTAGCTCTTTGAGTTCCTTGGCTTACGCATGCATAACTCTAATCTCTGCCTCAGTGACCTTCTCCTTTCTGTCTCTTGCTTTGTGTGTCTCTTGTCATTGGATTTAGGGTCCACTCAGGTAATCTGGGATGATTTCATCTCAAGATTCCTAGCTTATTGCAAAGACCTTTTTTTCCAAATAAGGCTATATTCAACAAATTTTGGCTGGATTTATCTTTTGGGAGAGAGGACAAAATCCAACCCGCTAAAAATGCTTTCTTCATGAGTGAGTAAATGAATGAAAGGGAAAAAAATGTATTATATGTATATACGTATTTGCATGCACAAAAGATGAAGATAATAACTATTGCTTTGTTTTTACATTTATTTGTAATAAAATGTGGATAGATACCTTCTATCTATAAGTTTACTTTGTAGACAATACATCATGCTTGTTGCCCTTTTCGTGTTGATAGCATATGATGAGGGCAAGGGTGGGATGATATGGGAGAATGGCATTGAAACATGTTAATTATCATATGTGTAATCAATCGCCAGCCCAGGATTGATGCTCGGGGCTGGTGCATCGAGATTTCCCGGGGGGAGGGAGGAGGGAGAGAAGAGGGAGGGGGGTTCTGGAGGGGGAGCATATGTAAACCCATGGCGATATCATGTCATTGTATGGCAAAACTAATAAAAAAAAAAACAAGAAAGAAAAAAAACAAAAAAAAATAAAAAATAAAAAAAGAAAGAAAAACAAACAAACAAAAAGAATTGTTATGTCAAATAATATAGCAGTTATTTTAAAAAATTGTTCTAAAGTTGTTAAATCAAAAGACACAATTAGAAAAACTATGCAATCATTCCAAGTATACTGCCTTCTTTTCAGACATGACTTTTTCTTTTCTAAAAAAGAATGTTTAAAAACCTGTTTCATACATGGTTTTCTTTTTTTCTCATAGAGTAAGACATAACTTGGGAGGTTACCACACAAATAGAACAAGAGGTTCCAAATAGGCATTTCTACATATAGTCACCTTAACTCTTAGTCCCTCAAAACAAGTCTGCTTTAAGAAACAGAGCTTGAGCAACTGACAGCTGTTTCTTCTTGTGAAGAGTTATATTTGTCTATTTTTCACAAACAGAACAGGTTGGGAAGTTACAGACCTAGAAAAATATAATAAAAAGATCCAGATTCATTTTCTGTTTGGTTTTAATATAGTCATTTTCTCTTTCCATTTTCAATGACTGCAGGATTTAATTTGAGTAATGCCACAGGAATGTGGTTTCACGGAGAAAAAAAAGTTCAAATAGCCACCTCTCTGTTCCTCACTTCGAAAAAAAAGAATAATTTGCTATAATATATATTGAAAGACTTTGGAGATGTTGTCTTCTTTTTGCTGGCATTTGTGTTCTTTCTTATTTAAATAAATAGATGCAACCATATTTAAATTAAAAAAATATAGTTCTTGAAAAAGGCCTCTTAGCAAAATACAATCATTACTTTGATGTATTTCAAACAAAAGCACTACCAAATTTTGTTATGAAAATAATTTAAAAAATGTTTACCTTCCTTTATGTTTAGTATGTATTTGTTTTTTTCAATATCATTACCTCCCAGGTGGCGCTAGTGGTAAAGAGCCCGCCTGCCAATGCAGGAGACATAAGAGACAAGGGTTTGATCCCTAGGTCAGGAAGATCCCCTGCAGAAGGAAATGGCAATCCACTCCAGTATTCTTGCCTGGAGAATTCCATGGACAGAGGAGCCTGGCAGGCTACATACAGTCCATGGGGTCTCAAAGAGTCAGACACAACTGAAGCGACTTAGCATGTCTCCTGAGAATGCATATTGAATTCCTTCCTGAGAAGCTCATGGATCTTTATAAATAGAAATTAGAAACATGGGACACCTAACTCCAAACCTTTGCTTTGTGTACATGGACAAGCTGGGGCATTAGAACACTACAGTCAATTCTTAAGAAGGCAACAGATTGGGGAAAAGAGATACGGTTAATTGACCTAGGCATAGTCCCTCTATTCAGTTCAGAACTAGATTGATTGGCCCCAAGTGTCTTTCCTAGCATCTCCTAAAAGTTATCCCTTTATAACAGTTCCCTTTTATATGGACCTTCTTCCTTTTTCTTCAAGTCTGTCTTGATTCTTCTACTAAACCCAAGAGTGAAAATTGGTCTGATGCCACTTCTCCCCCTAGTACTCAAGGCAGACATCACCAATAGATCATGGTATTCTTTATTTATATTCTTTATCGCTTAGCCTAAATTTGGTCTCAAACAGAAAGCTTTAGATAACCATTTGCTTGCTCAGAAATTGAGACAAAAAGTTTGCCATTTTTGCGTTAATCCATGAGATGGGATCCTTTGAACCCACCTAATTCTTGCCAAATTCCTTCCCCAAGGAGGTTGTATCTTGCTTCTTGTATTGTCCTGCTACAACAGTCCCACTAAGAATCACAGTACCACTCCCTGTCTGCCTGACTTTCCCTATACCTTGGATGCTTGCAGGATTGGAGTCCCTGGGATAGAGGCTTGCTTGAATCAGATATGAGATTACCACACCTTTTAACTACTATATCCTGGATTCCATTGTCAGGGTAAGCCTCTGAATTGGTGTGCCTTTTCACTGCCCCTAGACTCCCGCTTCTGGCTTCTGCTATATCTCCACTGGCAGGGATTCCTGAGATCCTGACACACTTTCTTCCAAGAAAATTCCTGTGAAAAAGCCCAGATAATAGTACCAGTTGTTTTGTTTGCCATATACGTTGTGTTGGAATAAAATGAAATAATTCTTATGAAACTCTTAGCATGGTTGCTAGTTCATAATAGGCACTCAATAAATATCAGCTACTAAAAGTTCTTTTGTCATCATAATCATTATTACCTCTGTTAGAGTCTCCACCTCAACTCGAAAAAGATATCTTATAGAACAATTAGGAACAGGCTTCAAGTCTCAGAGATGCTTTGGCCACAAATGGACTTAGAGACAATCCTAACTAACAAGTATTCAAATTGGAGCCCAGAGCAAATTAAAAAGACTTGCCATTTACTGATCTCCTGTATTCCCAGCACTTTCCACATATCATCTTACTTAATCTGCACAAAACCCGGTTGGGTGGGAATTAAAATCCCCATTTTATGGATGAGAAAATGGAGGGTTAGAGTATCCCATGTTCAATAAAAACAATAGATAGTGAAAACAAAATCAAACCCAGCCCTTCTGAATTGAATGTGTTATTTCTCTGCAAATAGCCTGTGTCCTAGAAGCAGAGCTTAATTTCTTGGATTCCAAATAATTGGGTTTATCTTGTGGCTTGTATGTTTTCTGCTCAGCCTTACATGAAGTAAGGCCTGAAACTTTCCTCTTACAACCTACCTTTTGATTTCTTTGTTCTCCTCCTCTAGCCAGACTCCTAGGCCCAATTATTCTTAGCTACTTTGGTTCTACTGTTTGACCATGATCATCCTTAAAGGTCCAAATCAGGTTTAAATTTTCCATTTGGTTTTCTTATAGTAGTCCAGTCCACATTTATGCTATTTTACTCTCTCCTTCCAATTTCCTTTACCTTTCTAGTACTCTGCATCCATTGCTACACAGTTATTGTCCTTAATTATTCCCTAGTTGTTTCCAGTACTCATTTTTTCAGTCATTCATCTATTCAACTACTGTATGTTTGAGTATATGTTATAAACCAGATACTGAGTTAGGCAATAGATATAGAGGATAAACAACTATTTGATATGTCTTAGGATAATTTTAGTGGGGTGAATAAGAAATATACACTAATATCTAGAATATTGTGTTGAATAAGAAAAACACAATGAGAAATAGAGCTGAAAGGATTCAAGCAAGGGAAGAATTACTTCTACCTAGAAAGGAGTAAGGAGGAGACAATGATTCCATTGAACTGAGGTAGAAGACAGGAGGTGTTGAAAGAAAGTGGGTTCTTACTGACAGGCACTGCCTGAACATAGGCAGGAAGCTCAGAGCTAGGTAAGGGACTGTCACAAAGTAACAAGTAGCCATGGTTTGTCTGGAAGTTAGAGTATATCACTTCCCTGGTGGCTCAGATGGTAAAGTGTCTGCCTACAATTCAGGAGACCTGGGTTCATTCCCTGGGTTGGGAAGATCCCCTGGAGAAGGAAATGGCAACTCACTCCAGTATTCTTGCCTGGAAAATCCCATGGATGGAGGAGTCTGGTAGGCTACAGCCCATTGGGTCACAAAGAGACTAGTTTATTTTCTATATCTGTGAGTCTGCTTCTTTTTTGTTATATAGTTATTCCATATACAAGTGATACCATACAATATTTGTCTTTATCTGATTTACTTAGCATAATATCCTCCAAGTCAATCAATGTTGCTGCAAATGACAGCATTTCATTCATTTTTATGGCTGAATGGTATTTCATTGTGTATATATGTACCACACTGTCTTTATCTATTCATCTGTTGATAGACACTCAGGTTGTTTCCAGTAATACTGCTATGAGCATTGTATATGTATCTTTTTGAATTAGTGCTTTTGCTTCTTTCTAATATATATATATCCAGGAGTAATAGTGCTGGGTCATATGGTAGTTCTATTTTTAGTTTTTTGAGAAACTTCCATACTGTTTTCCACAGTGGCTAGACCAATTTACATTCCTACCAACAGTGTGCTAGAGTCTCCTCTTCTCTGCACCCGTGCAAAATAACATTTGTTATTTGAGTTCTTTTTTAATGTTAACCATTCTGACTTAAAAAGCCATTTATCTATTTTTTCTTTAAAAAATATTCAATCACTTCACACACTTATTTTTAATGTTATGAAATAAGATATCAATGGGAGAGAATGTTTCCATGAAGCCGTATCATCAGAACTGGCAGTTTGTACAGGACCAGAAAGTCCAGGAAAACCCATGATTTACACTTTGAACTCCTGAGCAAATGACTGTAGAAGCATCCAGGCTGTTCAAAGACCATAAAACAAACAAATAAAAAGTGCCTCTTCTCTCTTCTCCAAGGATTCCCTCATTGGAATTACCTGCATCCTCCAGGGGCCAAAAATCAGGAGCTGAAAGACAGAAAAGAGTCGGGCATTAGTTCCCTCAAACAAGTTTCTTTGTGAAAAGCACTTTTCTTTGAGTGGAAAGGGTCTTTCATTTTAGATTTTATGGTGAAGTGAATGATGTAGAGGTCATTTCCTGATCTCTGTTCCTATGTGTCAGCCTTTGATTGCTCTGGTGAGAATGAACTTAGGAAAATGACCCCATATTGTAGAAGGGGAGACATGTTTATATAACTTTCCTACCTAAAATAAAAACATATTTTTCTTGGACCAAATTTGTTACTACTGGTCAGTTATAAAATATGCTTTAGGTAAAATGAATTTTCACACAGATAATACTTTAAAAGTAACAAGTAATTATAGAGATGTTTGGAACATTTATTTATAACTGGAACTTTTCTTCAGGAAAACTCTAAGTTCCCTCAGGAGAGATGGATGGGATGTTTGGATCTAGCCATATTGGTCTGCCAATTGAGCAGGTTGTGCTATTTGCAAATATCTTCTGTTTTAGGGAGGAACTACGTGTTTATTCCTAAAATGTCATCAATATTTCTTGATTTTTTTTTCATTTGTCCAACTATTCCTATTGCTTGCACAGGAGAGGACTGTGTGTACAGAGAATTTTCTCTACTTGAGGAATTGTTTGGTCTGCTCCTTTGGAAAAATAATTACACAGAGTGTCCAATACAGATATTAACATTGGCGACATCTAGTCCTGTAGCAATGCAGGATTAGGAGAGATTTGTTTGAACTGAACTCATTGTGTAAAAGACTATTTAGTTTTCTTTCTACATTCATGAAGGACTATAGTTGCAAAGTGAGTCAACATCCTGCAGCATCCCACAGTGTATCAGGCTGAGACGTTATATTTCCTTTCTCATATGTGGTACTGTCTATAATGTCTCCCTTCTTTCTAAATCTGCTCTTCCCAGACAGAGTTGGTCTAGCAGTTGTTTGTACTGAGTGGTTTTTTTGGAGGGAGGTGGTTAAGAATAGCAAGTACAAGCACATTATTATTATTTTCAGCCCTCTCTTCAAAAAATGCCATGTACCGTGTGTATTTACTTTTATGAAGTAAAATGATAATTCCTGGTAAAAGTATGCTGTGGTGGATGGGAAAAAGATGCTTTGGTCAGATTCAGGGACTAACTATAAGTTACCATGGAAACATAAAAGAACAAGAAAGCACTTGCATAACATTCTGACTTAAAGGAACTGATTGACCAGATGCCAAGGATGTACCTTGTTTCAACAGTGTTACCACAGGTTGGCCTGATTTTCTGCAGGGATTCAGGGAACATTTTAATATAGCTGGTTTATCCTATTCATCTCTTTTGACTCTACACTTGGGTGAGGAGATTTGTATCACAGGGAGGTACCCCTTCATTTAGATAGAGAAAAAGCAAAGTCTTGAAGAATGAATAATAACCAAATTGTCAGATCACAAATTTGTTGTAAACTTGGAAAACCTTCTCCTACTGAATTGATAGAGACCTCTGTTTGTTAATTTTTCAATTCATTAGATAAGGATTTGTGAATTGCCATGTCTGCCTGCTACCACTATTCCAAATACATTATAACAAGTTATAACACTATTGAATGGACCACTTAAATAGAGGGTGAATCCATCTGAGATTCCTCTGCCTGTTCTGACAACATTACCTACAACATCACTACAACAATTCAACAACAGGGTACATATTACTTTGTCTACTCAGTATCTTTTTTCTAAGAATCATCCTGTACATCCCTCTCTGCAGTCACACAATTACTGTCCCATTCCTGCACTGTGACTCTTTTGTCATAGCTGATTGGCTTATTGAGCTCATCTTCTCTGTCTCTCCATCAGCAGCAGTAAATTCTTCATCAACAGCTGAAAGAGTAAAAGATGATTAGACCTAAAACTTAAAAACTTCAAAGCCATAACTGGCTACACTTTTTTTTCCTCCTTTGAAATGTAGATCAGGAAACATAGAGTTGGGATGCAGAGAAAAAGACCAATGAAGTTGACCTGAAGAGATGGAGAGATGGAGAGAGTTTTTAACAATTTTGAGTTCCTGATTTTGGTCTGTTTCTAAAGCCTGGGTGCATTTCTGTCTTTGAGTTTTATCCATTACCCTAATATCTTTCTAATAAATTTCTTATTTTCTTAGACTAGCTACAAGGATTCACTTCCTTGTAAACAAAAAGTCCTAATTAGAAATTGATATGAAAGAAATGGGTTCTGCAAAAGACAGGTCCCAACATGTGGAGCTTGATGAGTTCAGATGAGAAGAACTGAGGATTCCATTGCCTTTCATGCAGGACAATGGGGAACCACAGGTATCGCGCTATGGCAAAGCAGGCAGCTAAACCATTCTGCTGCCTCTAGGAACTCAGACTTCATGCCTACTGATGCTGAAGCATTGAGACTTGTTGGCAACTTGGCTGGATGCCTGTATATTTAGAAGCTATAGGCAATATTGCCTCCAGGAGGGCAACAGAGAGGAGCTCCCTTCAGGTAGGTCTTTTGGAAAGCAGATTAGGGACACCAGTTAAGTGCATAGTCTCATGAAGAAAAGCCATCTTCCACCTGAGGCCAGCTAAGGAAATTCATGATGACCAACGCCTAGCTGAATGGTAACTGCCAAATCCTGAGTCCTACAAAAAGTAAGTGCATCCTTGAAGAAAATGAGGGATGTAGGGTGCTTGAAATGGAGCGATCTGGGGGACAGCAGAAGAGTTAGGAAGCACTGATCCTCTTTCAAAAAATAAATAAATATAAACCCTCTGCTGCAAAGCCCTTGTCAATCCAAAGACTCAATGCTTCTCACTGACCAGCATATGGGTGGGAATACAGCCCAGGAAGGCCAGATCCAGGACAAATCTGCCCCACTTCACCACCACTGCCTGGCCTATCACAGAACCTGAGGCTGATTCTGTAAATCTCAAAACTAGGAGAAAGGACAGAATTTTCACTCACATTGTAAAGAAGTCATCAGTATGGGGCCCTGTTTCAACCCGAGATTCAGAGTGTGATAGAAAACTCTTTTGTCATTGATACAAGTTTTGAAAACAATGAAACAATCAGCTGACTACATTTTTTTTCAATAATTTTTTTTTATTAGTTTTGCCATACAATGACATGATATCGCCATGGGTTTACATATGCTCCCCCTCCAGAACCCCCCTCCCTCTTCCCTCCCTCCTCCCTCCCCCCGGGGAAATCTTGATGCACCAGCCCCGAGCATCAATCCTGGGCTGGCGATTGATTACACATATGATAATTAACATGTTTCAATGCCATTCTCCCATATCATCCCACCCTCACCCTCTTCCACAGAGTCCACAAGTCTGTTCTATACATCTGCGTTCCTTTTGCTGTCTCACATGCTGGGTTCTCATTACCGTTTTTCTAAATTCCATATATATGCATTAGTATACTATATTGTTGTTTTTCTTTCTGGCTTATTTCACTCTGGATAATGGGCTCCAGTTCCGTCCACCTGAGTAGAACTGATTCAAATGAATTCTTTTTAATGCTGAGTAATATTCCATTGTGTATATGTACCACAGCTTTCTTATCCATTCGTCAGTTGATGGGCATCTAGGTTGCTTCCATGTCCTGGCTATTGTAAACAATGCAGCGATGAACATTGGGGTACACGTGGCTCTTTCAATTCTGGTTTCCTTGGTGTATATGCCCAGCAGTGGGATTGCTGGGGCATATGGCAGGACTATTTGCAGCTTTTTAAGGAACCTCCACACTGTTTTCCATAGTGGCTGTACTAGTTTGCACTCCCACCAACAGTGTAAGAGGGTTCCCTTTTCTCCACATCCTCTCCAG
This sequence comes from Antilocapra americana, assembly GCA_007570785.1. Classification (NCBI taxonomy): domain Eukaryota; kingdom Metazoa; phylum Chordata; class Mammalia; order Artiodactyla; family Antilocapridae; genus Antilocapra; species Antilocapra americana. The sequence continues at coordinate 5,491,715 of ML662438.1, forward strand.
CATTTATTGCTTGTAGACTTTTGGATGGCAGCCATTCTGACTGGTGTAAAGTGATACCTCATTGTGGTTTTGATTTGCATTTCTCTGATAATGAGTGATGTTGAGCATCTTTTCATGTGTTTGTTAGCCATTTTTATGTCTTCTTTGGAGAAATGTCTGTTAAGTTCTTTGGCCCACTTTTTGATTGGGTCGTTTATTTTTCTAGAATGGAGCTGCAGGAGTTGCTTGTATACTTTTGAGATTAGTTGTTTGTCCATTGCTTCATTGGCTAGCTGACTACATTTTTAAGTGAAGTATAAAAGTCACTCAATCGTGTCTGACTCTTTGTAACCCCAAGGACTATAGCCCACCTGGCTTCTCTATCCATGAAATTCTCCAGGCAAGAATACTGGAGTGGGTTGCAATTACCTTCTCCAAGTTTTAAGCGAATGGTGTTGCCAAAAAACACACATGCCTTGCTCATAGGACACTGGGATTTTTCAACCCAAAAACAATCTCAAGAGCCAATAGGTCACAGACTGTTAAGGTGATATGACCCTCCCACCAAAAATCCTTCTCTATTCTCAGAAATAACCCTTGGGACTTCCCTCATGGTCCAGTGGTTAAGAATCTGCCTGCCAATGCAGGGTATGTGGGTTCAATTCCACATACTGCAGAGCAACTAAGCCCGTGCATCACAGCAACTGAGCCAGAGCTTTAGAGCCTGTGCTCCACAAGAGAAGCGACCACAGTGAGAAGTCCTCACACAGCAACGAAGAGTAGCCCCTGCTCACTGCAGCTAGAGAAAGCTCACTTGCAGCAACAAAGACCCAGAGCAGCTAAAAATAAATAAAATTTTAAAAAAGAAAAGAAATAGCCCTGGAAGACTGGACAAAGGAACTCACGCTAGCAGGTAAAATCTAAGGCAGTCAGACTGGCACAGCAAAGGACTCACTCTCATTAAAACTGCTACAGGGTATTTTTATAGATGAGATCACCAAAGTTTATTTCTTACCCAAAGTTACAAAGCTATTGGAATTGGGCTATGAACACAGGTAGACTAGTTCTAGAAAACCCATACCCATGGCATTTACTGATTCTGTTTTGCCCATCAGGATGAATCTAGAAGATAAATTCTGGTTCCACCACCGTAAGTTGTGTAACACTGGATAAACTGCTTAACATCTCTGTACCTTAGTTTCCCCTCCTTTAAGTGAGAAGGATAACAATACTGACTTGTATCTAAAGAAACCTCAATGTTTCATGACTAGGTTTTGATAAACTGTGATCAATTAGATCTCCAAATAGTTTGAAACATTAGATGAAGAAACACCGTGAGGTCGAGACTTGTTTGATATCTTCTACCAAATCTCATCAGGGGGCTTCTCAGGGCACTCAGTGGTAAAGAACCCACCTGCCAATACAGGAGATGCAGAAGATATGGGTTCGATCCCTAGGTTGGGAAGATCCACTGGAGGAGGAAATGGGAACCCACTCCAGTATTCTTGCCTGAAAAATCCCATGAACAGAGGAAACTGGCGGGCTACAGCCCATAGCATTGTGAAGAGTCAGACACGACTGAGCCCACAGCACACCAAATATCATTAACTCAGACCACTGGAGAATGTGTTTCAATTAGAGAAAGAACTATGTTATAGAGTATTCTAAATTTAAACAAAGTAGAAAACTCACCAAAATCCTGTATGTTATCCAAGTAAACATGACTTAGTTCTTATCCTACTGAAATTTACAGTTTAGTGGAAGAGACAGATTAAAGCTTAATTTGATGTGACAAGGGCCAATAGTGGTTTAAGAAGGAGATCAGAAGGAAAGATGTATTGCGGGGAGATGTGAGAGATGAGTGATGAGGACATTCCAGGCCAAGATGACAGTGTGAGCCGTCATGTAGAATGTTTAAAACTTCATTATATGTTTAAGAGTGCTGCAGAGTATTATGTAGCAGGCTCCAGCAAGACACAAACAGTGGGAGATGCATCCAGAAAGGTAAACTGGATGTTGAACAACATGAACTTCAGGCTTTTAAGGGCACATATGCTACCAGCATTAGTGAGAAAAGGCCACTAGTGAAACAGAGTAGGCCTTCACGCCCTCCATGTCTTCCCCATGCCTTTTATCTGTGGAAAAACTTTAGCCAAAGAATAATTTTAGTCAGAGAAGTGAGAAAATACAGAAACACAAAGAAAAACAGTCAAAGGAGACCACATAATAATGGTTTAGTCATTAAGCAGAGTCAAGGGCCTTTAGTTCCTTCTCAAGGGCTATAGATAATATTCTGAGCCATATTCTGGGAGGTGTCTTATAGATACTGAAACCTCTACCAGGTAGAAAAAGTTAACTACATAGTAACTAGACTGTAGCCATGACAGAGCTACCACAATTCCAAGAACTGGCCTCAAGGAAATGGGAACAAACTGACCGTAGAACTGTACTTAAAACAATCAAGGTGATACTGATGCTGCTTATATTGACATGAATCTGCCATGGGTATACATGTGTTCCCCTTCCAGAATCCCCTTCCCAAAACCAACACTATAATGTAAAGAAAATTTAAAAAAAAAAAATTAATTAAAAATAAATAAATAAAAGATGCTTAGTCAGAGCCGACTGCTGTTTCTGTATGTAGCTCCCTCCCTCAGCCTATAGCTTTGCCCACAGATTGTCGGTAGGGAGAATCAGCCTTAGACAGGAGTGTAGCCTACAGCAACCCCTCCCAACTGCCAGCACCCCAAATAAGACAAACTTTCCTTTCCACAAACTTTGCTTCTTTATTAGCTTTTGAGAGGCCAGCAGCCAGACTCCACTTGCAGTTACACTAGGAATTACTTCAATGAGTAGGTGATAATATTTTAAATTATCCTGATAACTTTAAGGAGACAAATATTGCTAAAATATTTTAAACTAGTAGATTGTCTTAAATTTCTAAAATATTTCCTTTGAATTGTCACTTATGTTACTAATATGCTTACATACTCTATCTTGACCCAGAAACTTTGTTATTATCAATGTTAACAATAAAATGTTATTATTCCAAATTATCCTAAGGCTTTGCTCATCTTTGTTCATAGATGATCACCAATTTACTTTTTCTTGATCTTACTGGAATTACAAAATTTGCCATGATAATGTCTGGAGCACAATTTCCAAGATTTTATCTTATATAAAAAGTAAACTGTGTCAAATAAATTTGGGAACCAGTAGAATGGACAAAATTAATGGGCTCTTGATTGCGGGGCCATTCAGGGCCTTTAGTGTGCTAATATTCCTTGTGAAATGTCAAAAAAGGATGGAGAAAATAGCAGTTTTAAAAGTTACATGATAAATATTTACTTTGTGGACCACCTAGTAACCTTTTGAGTAAGACCAGTGTTCTGTGACTCCTAGGTGGGTAAACCTTTTTGGACCCCTCCAGGTTATCACATAATGCAGGTTCTAAGAGTAGCCACAGCTGTTAGCTCCCTGCCATGCACACAGCTGAATGGTGACAATGAATCCCCCTTTCATAGAAAACCCTCCTATAGGATGGTTTGTAAAACAGTAATTAATTTTATTATAGCTTGGATTTTGCCTCTAAACCATTATTTTTTCAATAAAATAAATACTGTCTGCAGGTGCTTACTTTTATAACAACCACCTCTTTTATTTCTAGATGTTTCTGAGCTTGGCAATTATCCGTTTCTCTTAGTTGCAAAAGTTTGTGACAACTAAGAAAATGGAAGGTACTTTCTGTCTTCAGCCATGCATCTCCAAGTTCAAGAAATACACCAAACTTCATTTTCTTCTGTAAGATAAAAAAATAAAGTGTGCACTGAGGTGGTGAGGGGTGAAGGTGTTAGGAAGAAGTTTCCACAGCTGGTAGAATCATGGACTGAAAAAGCTTTTAAAAATACTGAGCCCTGAACCTCATGCAAGACCCCCTAAATAAAAATACACAGGCAAGGGGCTTGGAATGTTTATCTTTAAAAAGCTTCCCAGTTGATGATGGTGCCATTGGCTGGCAGACTGACAGTTTATAGTGTGCAGTGGAAATTTGTTAAAGCTTGTCTCATGATCTCCTTCACACTTAGGTTTATGTGGCATTTGAGTCAGATTTACTTCAAATGTTTTAAATTGTTTTTCTTTTAAGAATATAATGATATTCCAAAAATCTTTGATTTTTTTCCCTCTCTCTCTTTATGAATTTCTCTTATTTGATCATGTATTATATACTGAAGTTTCCTCAGAGAATTTTGCTACCTTTTTTGTTTTTTTTTTCCTCCAATGTATTTTGTTTCCTGGATTAAACGGTGGGTTTCTTTGTTGTGAACTGAGTTCCAGTGATTGGATTTTAGAACTAACTGTGCGTACTAGGTAACTAAAATTTTTAATCAAATATTCACTTCTTACTATATGCTTGGGGATGGGAAAGGGTATTGAGTACAAGGGGGCTTGATAAAACTTCATGGTGATGAAAATATCATATCTATTAATCAATTGTGATGGTTCTAGGACTGTATGCCTTTGTCAAAACTCATCCAACTGTACGTTATTATATGTAAGTTGCACCTTAATAAAGTGAAGTTGCTCAGTCGTGTCTGATTCTTAGTGACCCCATGGACTGCAGCCTACCAGGCTTCTCCATCCATGGGATTTTCCAGGCAAGACTACTGGAGTGGGCTGTCATTTCTTTCTCCAGGGGATCTTCCCAACCCAGGGATTGAACCCAGGTCTCCCGCATTGCAGACATGCGCTTTACCATCTGAGCCACCAGGGAAGCTTGACATTTTAAGAAGCTCCAAGTGCAGGAGTTGATGCACCTGAGCAGGGCCTATTGACCAAGAGAGGCAACTGAAGCACAAGCATATAGGGCTGCTCAAAATCATAGTGTGGAATGTGGACCACCAGAGGCCACCGCACAGGCTGACTGCTCAGGCCTAGGACCCGAGACCTGGTAGCTTGGATCCTAGTGCCAAGGCTCCACCCAAGTGGAGTGCCAAGGCATGTGCCTGCCCCAGTGAGGTGGAGAGTCCAGGCCCTGTAGGACCGTGGATAGTGGATGATGAGGAGCTCAATGCTCCTTATGCTACTCATGCTTTAACAGATCAGCCATATTTTGGTGGGTCTTGGGTTTATGGATGGGTTGAAAAGAGGAAGAAATGAGATACAGAGAAAGAGAGGGTACAAGGAAAAGAGTCTTTGATACACTTATATCTGAAAAATCCAAGAAAGTAAATTCAAGAATAAGGGCGTCGATCAACTAAAGAAGGACATAGGCAGCAGGAAAGAAACACTGTGTAGACTGTCCCCAAAGACCAGGAAGGTTTGGCTATTTTCTTCCAGAGGGTAAGTGATGCTTTGGATACAAAGCACAGTTGGGCTTTGTTGTGCATATGTGCTAAGTTGTCTCTGACTCTTTGTAGCTCCATGTACTGTAGCCTGCCAGGCTCCTCTGCCCATGGAATTTGCTATGCATGGATACTGAAGTGAGTTGTCATTTCCTTCTCCAGGGGGATCTCTCCTAACCCAGTGATCAAAGCCACATCTCCTGTGTCTCCTGCATTTGGCAGGTGGATTCTTTACCACTGAGCCACTTGGGAAGCCCTACATAGCACAGTAGGTTTTGTCTATTTAAAAATTGTTGTTGCTGTTATGTTTTCTGGTGTACAATAACCAGGTGTTTGAAATTAGACAAGAAGGCCTTTATTTCTGGGAGGGGTTTCATAAAGCAGAATTCTATGTATTTAGATATATTTAATCATATTCATATTTATCACTGAAGAGCAATTATCTAAATACTATAATGAGAATGAACAAATTTGTGCTTAATACAATGTAACCACTGAAACAAGACAGGTTTGAAGGGAGTAGAATGATGTTTTTGATTCTTTGCAGAGTTTAAGTTTGCCAGCAAACCATACAAATCTAGCAGAAAGACGTGGAACAGATTCTTCTTCATTTTCCTCAGAAGGAACCAACCCCTGGACATCTTGATCTTGGGCTTTCAGCTGCTAGCATGGTGAAAGAAAAATTTTATGTTGTTTAAGACATGCAGTTTTAAGTATTTTGTTTTGGCAGCCCTGCAAATATACTGGGGCTATGAAAAAAACAGTAAAGTATTAAGAATCCATAACAGGCACCCACTTTACACAGGGCTTCCCTGGTGGCTCAGTGGTAAAGCATCCGCGGGCCAGTGCAAGAGACACAAGAGATGCAGTTCCGATCCCTGGGTGAGGAAGGTCCCCTGGAGAAGGAAATGGCAACCCACTCCACTATTCTTGCCTGAGAAATCCCATGGATAGAGGAACCTGGTGGGCTACAGTCAGCCCATAGGGTTGCAAAGAGTTGGATGGGACTGACCACACACCTTGCACTAGTCACTTTAATATAGTTTCCAAGAGGTGACCAGTTGTTTTCCTGACCATCCACACCCCTTGCTAGAGAACACTGAGTTTTGGTCTTCCCTCCTTGCTCCCAGCACTCTGTAAACATCTTCATCATTGTTCCTATAAAATTATCCTGAATGATTTATGTCTCTACTAATCCCACCAGATTGGGAGCATCTCAAGAGCAATGACTCTCTCATTCTCCTTTATATTTCTTAATTTCTAGCATACATTCTGGCACATGATACATGCTCAATACACATTCATTAAATAAATGAATGGATATATTATTAAAAAAAGAATGGAGAATGTGCATCATTCAATGAGAATTTAATGTATGTATGCAAGCTTTCTATTATCTTATAATTAATATTCAATATGAATTAAATCTAGTTTGTCATGAAACAAGTCAGCACTGTTTTTCTTCAGTGGGTGCAGCAGCTTACCTGGAACAGACTTCTCAGGCATGCAGGCTGGCTGTGGACACACAGACTCCGAGCATTTTGATGCTGTGTGAGACTTATGCCTATTTTCCAATCTGAAAATCAGAGATGATAATAGCACTGCCTACCTCACAGGGTTGTTGGGAGAGTTAAATAGGCTAACACATGTCAGAAATGCTTCTATTAGTGCCTGGCATGGGGTACGTGCTCAAAGAGTGGCAACCATTATTACTGGAGGGAAGACTCACTTGATAAGACTTCTAAAGTCACTTAATAATGTATTGGATGGCTCACTATGTGCCTGAGTCACTGTGGATAAAATGAAGGTACAGATTTGTTTTCACTGCTCATTGACCTGAGAGCCTAGTGGGAAAGGCAGAAGTAATAAAATAAATGCAAAATAAACAATTCAATTGTGATCATTTCTGTGAAGGAAAAATGCCTGGTACTTTGAGACCAACAATGGAGGATTTAACTGGCTGGCAAAGTCAGGCAGAAGAAACTGAGATCTGAGATGTTCATGGAAGTTGGCTGGTGATGTGAAGAACAGTATTCCAGACAGAAAGAGTGGATGTCCAAAGGCGCCGAAGCAGTAAGGGCTTTGGGGGTTTAAGAAAGAGAAAGGAAGTCAGTGTGGGTGGGATGCAGAAAGTGAGAGAACTGACAAACTTATGGTTATCAAAGGGGAAAGGAGAGGGGGGAGGGATAAATTAGGCTTTTGGGATTAACAAATACACACTACTATACATAAAATAGATAATCAACAAGGATCTACAGTACAGCACAGGGAACTCTACTCAATATTCTATAATAACTTATATGGGAAAAGAATCTGAAAAAGGATGCATATATGTATAACTGAATCACTTTGCTATATACCTGAAGCTAACACAACACTGCAAACCAATTATATAAAATAAAAGTTTAATTTTAAAAAGATGAGGTTGTGTGAAAACACAGCAGCCACCTCCCATGAATTTTATCAAGTTGATAAAAAAGTCAACCCTGAAGAATATTAAGTTTATTGGACTTCAAAAATAGAGAATCCTTTGGGTATCCAAGCAAATCAGATTGTAAGTTCCCAAGTTAACTTACAAGGGGAAAAAATGTCAGAATACTCTCAGACTTCTTGACAACAAAATTGCACATCAAAAGGTAATGTAGTAAAATCTATAAAATTCTTAAAGAAAGAAAATATGACCCAAAGATTTCCTACAAAGCCAAACTGTATTTAATGTATAAAGAAAAGAGGTAATCTATTTTGAAAATACAAATATTCAGGAAGCACATTCTTCAAGGTGAAAACTTTAAAGTCTTCTTGAAGAGTTCATATATTGTTAGGCTTCTTTCTCAGCATGCTGATTTGTAGTCTGTTTTTAAGTACCAGTGGTATCAATCAGGGTGCCTCTAGATCCTTGTTTAAGACAGTGATGGGACACAGTGAACTGTTTATAGTTGCTATATCAATGACTGAACATAAAGGAAAAGTTGGGTACATACTTATTCTCTCGGATTTGAATTATTTTATTCCCAATTTTCAAGTAAAGCTAGTTTGTAATCCTTATTCAGCAGCTCACATTTAACTGAACCTTGTAATTCATTGGCTCTTGAGATATGTAAGTATCTTCCTGAATTGAAGCGTTAGTCTCTCAGTCATGCCCGACTCTTTGCGACCCCATGGACTGCACCCACCAGGCTCCTCTGCCCATGGGATCTTCCAGGCAAGGATACTGGAGTGGATTGCCATTTCCTTCTTCAAAATGTCTTCCTATCCACTGGATAAAAATCACTGACAGAACTCATTATTCTCTCCTTTTCTCCTGACTTACTAGCGCATACAACTCAATAATATTAGAATGTCTCAGAAGATACTGCAAATCTCAAAGCTGTGTCTGAACCTATTCACAGCATAACTGCGACTAGCAGTTGGTTCAAATGAGAACTTGGAATTCATGTGCACAATTGGTATATCACATAACTGCATTTAAATCCCTTTGTAACATGCCATATTTCCAGCAATCCATGACCCTTACTTTTTTAGTCCTAACTCCTCCAGGACAACAAAGACCAAAAAGAAAGAAACCATTGGGTGGCCACTTGTGCACTGACCTCAGAACTAGTCCCAGAAGTTGGGTGTCGACACCATGAAAAATAAACACACCCCACCATTGTTGACACTAATTGTGTCCTTCACTTGTATCTTCTCAGAAGAAAAGCCAAGAATGCAATTGCTGTGAAGGACAAGCTCCTTCTCATCGCTGGGGGTGGCCTTTACTACAGGGCTGAATCCCAGCTCTCTCTTGCTATGAGCTCAGTGCACATGGCCAACGCCTGTGCTATTCATAGTGTGTGGAGAAGGAAGGCGAGATTATCTCTTAGGACATCTAGCTTCCATGACTCAGCAGCACATCTTTTTACAAAAGTTAAGAGAAAGTAGAATATGCAAAAGATAAGTGAGAGGAGTCTGAATGTCATTACTAAGAACTTTCTTTTATGATACATAAGTATCTATGATATGCCATCACTTAACAGAGTTTTACGTACAACCATATGTGTAAGTTATCAACTTTTTGAACATTGACAGAATTGGATTATTGATAGGAAAATGTGTTATTGGTCACCAGCAGAATAAGTCTGAGTTAAGTGAAGTGAAGTTGCTCAGCCGTGTCCGACTCTTTGTGACCCCATGGACTGTAGCCTACCAGGCTTCTCTGTCCATGGGATTCTCCAGGAAAGAATACTGGAGTGGGCTGCCATTTCTTTCTCCAGGGGATCTTCCTGACCCAGGGGTTGAATCCAGGTCTCCCGCACTGCAGGCAGACACTTTACCCTCTGAGCCACCACGGAAGCCCCAAATCTCAGTTACCAGGCTCATTTGGCTCCACTGTAACCACATCAGTACTTAGACTTCCATATACCCATATACCCAAGGTTTGCCTCCTGAACAGTTGCACACTTAGAAGGTCTCTGTGCTTACAGGTCCCTGGGCTTGGTTTATGCTCTGCTATCCCTGTCTTGAAATTCAAATTAGTATTAAACAAAGAGATTCATATTTTCATTTTGTACTGAGCCTTCAAATAAGGAAGATGTTTTGCATATACCATCCATTAATTTTTATTTGTTACTTTGTTATGCTTAGGTGAAGAAGAGGGATGCTATCTATTGAGCAGCTCCCCCAAATCCCAACACATCAAATCATATAAAGAGGGAGATTACTTAACAAGCATAATTTATGGAATTTCATGATTATATCATGCACTACAGAAACAAAATGTATAAATTCAAGTAGTAAAAGACTTGAAAATGTGATAAAAATATGATTATAAAGACTTTAATCACATGTCTCTGAAATAGGATGGCAGTACAGTCGAAAACATTAACAAAGACATGGAGAAATTGAGCATCCCTATAGTAGAGATTCACATTTTTCTCTTTGTCTATGAAAACTTACAAAAATTAACAATGTGTTTACTCAAAGAAAATTTTAAAACTTAAAACTCAGGGATTTTATACCTTACATTTGATTTTGTTGTTGTCTTCAGTTGCTAAGTCATGTCCGACTCTTTGTGACCCCATGGACTGCAGCATGCCAGGCTTCCCTGTTCTTCACTATCTAATAGAGTTTCCTCAAATTCATGTTCTTTGATTGGTGATGCTACCTAACCATCTCATCCTCTGCTGCCTTCTTCTCCATTTGCCTTCAATCCTTCCTAGCAGCAGGGTCTTTTCCAATGAGCCGGCCCATCACATCAGGTGACCAAAGTATTGGAGTTTCAACTGGATAGGACTGGATGCCATGATCTTTGTTTTTTGAGTTTTAAGCCAGCTTTTCACTCTCCCTTTTCACCCTCATCAAGAGGCTCTTCAGTTCCCCTACACTCTCTGCCATTAGAGTGGTTTTGGGGGGACGTTTAGCTTTAAGGAGTCCAATATGTTGCACTTTTCTTCCTTTGAGTGCCATTTCTCAAGGATTCTCTGTTCCTTATTAGTTCCTTATCTGGGACAAGAAAAACTGCATGCAACTCTCAGGACTGAGATCATGAGAAAAGGGTATCTACTTGGATTCCTTCTAGTTACTCCCTTCCATGAGAACTGAAAAGGGGGCATCTACTTGGATTCCTTTCAGTTACTCCCTTTGGTGATTTCTTTCAGCATCAGCGACCTTGTATGTAATAGACCATCCATTTTTTGTTGCAATCAATGACACTTCATCCTGTGTAATCATTTCACCAAATATATATAAGCCTGCATTTGTGCTTAATAAAACACCCTTGCTCCACTAGACCTGGGTCCCCCACTTCCTTGTTTCTGTCTCTCTCTTTTTCTCATTGTCGACTCTGATCCACCTGGTCCCAGTCTCACTAGAAGACCACAGGTGGTATCATCTGCATATCTGAGGTTGTTGATATTTCTCCCAGAAATCTTGATTCCAACTTGTGATTCATCCATCCTGGCATTTCACATGGTGTTCTGCATATAAGTTAAATAAGCAGGGTGACAATACACAGCCTTGTTGCACTCCTTTCCCAATTTGGAGTCAGTCCATTGTTCCATGTATGGTTCTAACTGTTGCTTCTTGACCTGAATACAGATGGTTTCTTGGGAGACATCTAAGGTTGTCTGCTATTCCCATCTCTTTAAGAATTTCCCACAGTTTGTTGTGGTCTACACATTCAAAGGCTTTAGTGTAGTCAAAGCAAAGATGTTTTTCGGGAGTTCCCTTGCGTTCTCTATGATCCAACAGATGTTGTTAATGAACAGATTCCCAATTCATCTGCCTTTCCTAAACCCAATTTGTAATCTTGAAGTTCTTGGTTCATACTGCTGAAGCCTACCTAGTTTGAAGGATTTTGAGTAAAACCTTATTAGCATGTGAAATGAGCATAACTGTACTGTAGTGCAATTATGAACTTTCTTTGGCATTGGCCTTCTTTGGGACTGGAATTAAAAATGACCTGTTCTAGTCCTGGGGCCACTACTGAGTTTTCCAAATTGACAACATATTGAGTGTACAACTTTAACAACATCATCTTTTAGAATTTGAAATAGCTCAACTGGAATTCCATCACTTTCACTAACTTTGTTTGCAGTAATGCTTCCTAAGGCCCACTTGACTTCACACTGCAGGATGTCTCGCTCTAGGTGAGTGACCATAGCATTGTGGTTATCTGGGTCATTAAGACCTTTTTTTTTTCCAATGTAAATAAAAAAATTTTTTTGTATGTAATAATTTTTTAAATATAAATTTATCTATTTTAATTGGAGGCTAATTACTTTACAATATTGCAGTGGTTTTACCATACATTGAAATGGATCTGCCACAGGTGTACATGTGTTCCCATACTGAACTCCCCCACCTACCTCCCCTCCCTCCCTATCCTATCTCTCTGGGTGATCCTGGTGCACCAGCCCTGAGCACTCTGTCTCATGCATTGAACCTGGATTGGCGATCTGTTTCACATATGATAATATACATGTTTCAATGTTTTTTTCCCAAATCATCCCACCCTCGGCCTCTCCCATAGAGTCCATAAGACTGTTCTATACATCTGTGTCTCTTTTGCTGTCTCGCATATAGGGTTATCGTTACCATCTTTCTAGATTCCATATATATGTGTTAGCATACTGTATTGGTGTTTTTCTTTCTGACTTACTTCACTCTGCATAATAGGCTCCAGTTTCACCCACCTCATTAGAACTGATTCGAATGTATTCTTTTTAATGGCTGGGTAATATTCCATTGTGTATATGTACCAAAGCTTCCTTATCCATTCGTCTGCTGACATCTAGGTTGATTCTATGTCTATTGGAAGCATGCTCTATTGTAAACAGTGCGGTGAGGTACACTGAGGTACATGTGTCTCTTACAATTCTGGTTTCTTTGGTGTGTATGTCCAGCAGTGGGATTGCTGGGTCATATGGCAGTTCTATGTCCAGTGTTTTAAGGAATCTCCACATAGTGGCTGTACTAGTTTGCATTCCCACCAACAGTGTAAGAGGGTTCCCTTTTCTCCACACCCTCTCCAGCATCTATTGTTTGTAGACTTTTGGATAGTAGCCATTCTGACTGGTGTAAAGTGGTACCTCATTGTGGTTTTGATTTGCATTTCTCTGATAATGAGTGATGATGAGCATCTTGTGTTTGTTAGCCATCTGTATGTCTTCTTTGCAGAAATGTCTGTTTAGCTGTTTGGCCCATTTTTTGATTGGGTTGTTTATTTTTCTGGAATGGAGCTGCAGGAGTTGCTTGTATATTTTTGAGATTAATTCTTTGTCAATGCTTTGTTTGCTATTATTTTCTCCCATTCTAAAGGCTGTCTTTAAACCTTGCTTACAGTTTCCTTTGTTGTGCAAAAGCTTTTAAGTTTAATTAGGTCCCATTTGTTTATTTTTGCTTTTATTCCCAATACTCTGGGAGGTAGGTCATAGAGGATACTGCTGTGATTTATGTCAGAGTGTTTTGCCTACATTTTCCTCTAGGAGTTTTATAGTTTCTGGTCTTACATTTAGATCTTTAATCCATTTTGAGTTTATTTTAGTGTATGGTATTAGAAAGTGTTCTAGTTTCATTCTTTTACAAGTGGTTGACCAGTTTTCCCAGCATCACTTGTTAAAGAAATTGTCTTTTCTCCATTGTATATTCTTGCTTCCTTTGTCAAAAATAAGGTGTCCATAGGTACATGGATTTATCTCTGGGCTTTCTATTTTGTTCCATTGATCTATATTTTTGTCTTTATGCCAGGACCATACTGTCTTGATGACTGTAGCTTTGTAGTAGAGCCTGAAGTCAGGCAGGTTGATTCCTCCAGTTCCATTCTTCTTTCTCAAGACTGCTTTGGCTAGTCGAGGTTTTTTGTATTTCCATACAAATTGTGAAATTATTTGTTCTAGTTCTGTGAAAAATACCGTTGGTAGCTTGATAGGGATTGCATTTGATGTATAGATTGCTTTGTGTAATATACTCATTTTTGCTATATTGATTCTTCTGATCCATGAACATGGTATATTTCCCCATCTATTTGTGTCCTCTTTGATTTCTTTCATCAGTGTTTTATAGTTTTCTATAGGTCTTTTATTTCTTTAGGTAGATATATTCCTAAGTATTTTATTCTTTTTGCTGCAATGGCGAATGGAATTGTTTCCTTAATTTCTCTTTCTGTTTTCTCATTGTTAGTGTAGAGGTATGCAAGGGATTTCTGTGTGTTAATTTTATATCCTGAAATTTTACTATATTCATTGATTAGCTCTAGTACTTTTCTGGCTGAATCTTTTGGGTTTTCTATGTAGAGGATCATGTCATCTGCAAACAGTGAGAGTTTTACTCCTTCTTTTCCAATCTGGATTCCTTTTATTTATTTTTCTGCTCTGATTGCTGTTTTCAAAACTCCCAAAACTATGTTGAATAGTAGTGGTGAGAGTAGGCACCCTTGTCTTGCTCCTGACTTTAGGGGAAATGCTTTCAGTTTTCCACCATTGAGGATAATGTTTGCTGTGGGTTTGTCATATATAGCTTTTATTATGTTGAGGTATGTTCCTTCTAGTCCTGTTTTCTGGAGAGTTTTTATCATAAATGGATGTTGAATTTTGTCAAAGACTTTCTCTGCATCTATTGAGATAATCATATGCTTTTTATCTTTCAATGTGTTAATGTGGTGTATTATGTTGATTGATTTGAACATATTGAAGAATCTTTGCACCTCTGCGACAAAACCCACTTGGTCATGATATATGATCTTTCTAATATGTTGTTGGATTCTGTTTGTTAGAAGTTTGTTAAGGATTTTTGCATCCATGTTCATCAGTGATATTGGCCTGTAGTTTTCTTTTTTTGTGGCATCTTTGTCTGGTTTTGGTATTAGGGTGATGGTGGCCTCATAGAATGAGGTTGGAAGTTTACTTTCCTCTGCAATTTTCTGGAAGAGTTGCGTAGGATAGGTGTTAGCTCCTCTCTAAATTTTTGGTAGATTTCAGCTGTGAAGCCCTCTGGTCCTGGGCTTTTGCTTGCTGTAAGAGTTCTGATTATAGTTTCAATTTCCATGCTTGTGATGGGTCTGTTAAGATTTTCTATTTCTTCTTTGTTCAGTTTTGGAAAGTTGTACTTTTCTAAGAATTTGTCTATTTCTTCCAAGTTGTCTACTTTATTGGCATATAGTTGTTGATAGTAGTCTCTTATGATCCTTTTTATTTCTGTGTTGTCTGTTGTGATTTCTCCATTTTCATTTCTAATTTTTTGATTTGATTCTTATCCCTTTGTTTCTTGATGAGTCTGGCTAATGGTTTGTCAGTTTTATTTATCTTCTCAAAGAACCAGCTTTTAGTTTTGTTGATTTTTTCTATGATCTCTTTTGTTTCTTTTCATTAAGACCTTTTTTTATATAGTTCTTCTGTGTATTCTTGCTACCTTTTAATCTCTTCTGCTTCTGCTACAGAAGCTGTTTCTGTCCTTTACCATGCTCATCCTTGCTTGTAATATTCCCTTGCATGTAATGAAAATATTTCCAATTTTCTTGAAGAGATCTCTAGTCTTTCCGATTCTGTTGTTTTTCTCTATTTTTTTGTGTTGTTCCTTTAAGAAGGCCTTCTTATCTCTCCTTGCTATTCTCTGAAACTCTGCATTCAGTTGTGTATATCTTTCCCTTTCTCCCTTGTCTTTTATGTCTCTTCTTTCCTCAGGTATTTGTAAGGGCTTCTCTGAAAACCTATTTTCCTTCTTGCCCCTTCATGGATCACAGCCTTGTTGTGGCAAAGGGGCTTGCATAACTGAATGAAGCTGTGACCCATGCCACGTATGACCACCCAAGATAGATGGGCCATAGTGAAGAGTTTTGACAAAACGTGGTCCACTGGGGCAGCAAATGGCAAATCACTCCAGTATTCTTGCTGTGAGAACTCCATGAACAGTATGAAAAGGCAAAAAGATATGACACTGGAAGATAAGCCCTCTCAGGTCAGAAAGTGTACAATATGCTACTAGGGAAAATTAGAGGACAATTATAATAATAACAACTCCAGAAAGAATGAAGTGGCTGGACCAAAATGAAAATGACACTCAGCTGTGACTATGACACAAGCAGGAGATGACAAGAGTGAACACTGACATTTTATGAATCAGTGAACTAAAATGCATGGGAATGTGTGGATTTAATTCAGATGATCATTATATCTACTACTGTGGGCAAGAATCCCTTAGAAGAAATTGAGTAGCCCTCATGTCAACAAAAGAGTCCAAAATGCAGTACTAGGGTACAATCTCAGAAACAACAGAATGATCTAGTTCATTTCCAAGCAAACCATTCAAGATCACAGTAATCCAATTATATGCCCCAACCACTAATGCTGAAGAAGCTGAAGTTGACAAGTTCTATGAAGACCTATAGCACCTTCTAGAACTAACACCCAAAAAGATATCTTTTTCATCATAGGGGATTGGAGTACAAAAATAGGAAGTCAAGAGATACCTGGAGTAACAGGCAAGTTTAGCTTTGGAGAACAAAATGAAGCAGGGTAAAGGCTAATAGAGTTTTGTCAAGAGAACATACTGGTCATAGCAAACACCCTTTTTCAACAACACAAGAGATGACTTTACACATGGACATCACCAAATGGTCAATACTGATTTCAGATTGATTATATTCTTTGCAGCTAAAAATGTAGAAGCTCTATATGATCAGCAAAAACTAGACCTGGAGCTGACTGTGGCTCAGATCATGAACTTCATATTGCAAAATTCAGGCTTAAATTGAAGAAAGTAGGAAAACCACTAGCCCATTTAGGTATGACCTAAATCAAATCTATGATTATACAATGGAGGTGCCAAATAGATTGAAGGGATTAGATCTGGTAGGCAAAGTGCCTGAAGAATCATCAGTGGCAGTTCATAACATAGTATAGGAGTCAGTGACCAAAACCATCCCAAAGAAAAAGAAATACATTTGACTAGCATAATCTAATAAAATTAGAAATCAATAATGAAAAAAATCACTAAAAGTTTAATGATATTAACAAAAAGAAACATTACCTTGGGAAACTCTTCAAATAAACAGGAAATCAAACTGGAATTATATCAAGAAAGCAATGAAGAGGAATTCTTCTTCTGAAAACCAATGGAACTAAGATGAAAATCTGTAGCTGTGATTGACTTCATTTTTAAAAAAGAAAAACCAAAAAAAAAAAAAAAGGAGCAAAGTACTCATGTTAAGAAATTAGAAAAAGAAGCATAAAATAATCCAAAGTTATTGGGCAGATGGAATTATTTAAATAAAAAGATTAAACAAATAAAGCATAGTGAGAGTTGCTCAGTTGTGTCCGACTCTTTGTGACTCCATGGACTATACAGTCCCTGGAATTCTCCAGGCCAGAATACTGAACTGGATAGCCTTTCCTTTCCCCAAGGGATCTTCCAAACCCAGGGGTTGAACCCAGGTCTCCCTCATTACAGGCGGATTTTGAGCCACAGGGGAAGCCCAAATAAAGCATAAAAAAAACACTAAATAGAAACAAGAAGTATACATGCAAAGTACTGGTTTTTTAAAACAAATGAGATAGCTAACCCACTCTCAGATGAGCATAACTTAGAAAAATTGAGGGTAAAAAAATTCATGACATTAAGAATGAGAAATCACTCATAGCCACAGATACGGGAAAGATTAAGTTGTCAATAGAAACAAAATTGAAAATCTATATTGAAAATTGGAATCTACTCGTATTCTTGCCTGGGAAATCCCATGGACAGAGGAGCCTGGTGGGCTACAGTCCAACGGGTCGCAAAGAGTCAGACACAACTGAGCAAGTGACATACATAGGATGCTATGGGCTTCCCTGGTGGCTCAGTTGGTAAAGAATCCACCTGAAATGCAGAAGACTGCCTGCAATTCATAGATCCAGGTTCAATCCCTGGGTTGGGAGGATCCCCTGGAGAAGGCAGCTCACTCTGGTATTCTTGCCTGGGAAATTCCATGGGCAGAAAAACCTGGTAGGCCACAGACCATGGGGTCTCAAGAGTCAGACACAACTTAGTGACTAAACCACAACCACAGGATTCTATGAGCATGATGAGGAAGTATAAGGGTACATACTAAGTTGTTATGAATGGGAACATGGTTTTTGTGGGAGAAGAGCAGGTTATGTATAATAGGAGGGAAAAATGAGAACCAAAGACACAAAAACAAGACTGAACTTAAAATAACCAGCACTTATAATACAATCTGCATTATGCATTCATGTAAAATTAGTCCCACATACAGAAAACAAAAATTTTTTAAAACAGAGGACCAGAGCCTATGGCCGCCAGCATGCAGGTCTTCCAAGATAAATTCTAACTGAAGGCAGAATATGGCATTAAATCCAGCTCCTGGTCTAGCTCCAGACCTAGCCTTCCTTCTGTGTCATTTCCTTTCTCAGGTTTTTCATTTCCAGCATAAACTGGTTTGAATTTCCACACAGGACCAGGAGATGGGAGCACCTTTAGGAAGGTTAAAATAGTATGAATGCAGAAAAGCCATGAAGTGCTTAATGGTGTCAGGTTTCCTTCAGTGGTGATGAAAATATTTTGGAAATACACAGAGGTGATGGTTGTACAATATTGTAAATACATGAGATACTACTGAATTGTCACCTAATTTTAATGGTTAGTTCTATGTATTGTAAACTTCACCTTAACTTTAAAAAAGCATAAAGAATGTTATGGACAAATATATTCTACATGCCATTTCCAAGCTTAGCTCAAGAGTCACAGCCACTTTGAAGCTTATTCTAAACATGTGGAGACAGGTGTGAGATCATCTACTTTAATTATATTCCTAGGTTACCTTTGAAATCCAATTTTTGAATTTTCCAAAGATACCGTTTACCTTCATTGACACAAACTGTAGGCTAAAAGAGATGCAGTCATGTCTGTAATGTTTATGTAGGACCTCAGTACTCCAGGAGACTGTGTCCTTCTGGGATGTAAACTCCTCACCCATCTTTTTCTGAAAATCCATGCTGTATCAAATTTCCCTAAACCCAGAAGCATGCCTCCTGGCCCTTGAATACTCTAGTTCAAGACTTATATCCTGGCACTCCTGATGATACTGTCTGTCAGTGCAAGAGATCCAAGAGACACGGGTTCAATCCCTGGGTCAGGAAGTTTCCCCCTCTAGGAGAAAATGGCAACACACTCCAGCATTCTTGGCTGGAAAATTCCATGGACAGAGGAGTCTTGTGGGCTCCAGTCCATGGAGTTGCAAAGAGTTGGGCATGACTGAAGCAACTGAGCACACCTGATGATCATATATCCAGACTTCAGAGGGGTATGTGTGTGTGTGTGTGTGTGTGTGTGTGATCATATATCCAGACTTCAGAGGGTGTGTGTGTGTGTGTGTGTGTTCATGCTCGCGTGCGCTTGTGTATCACAAAAAGAACTCATACCCACAGCCAATGATGCTTGCTCAAAAATGACCACATTCTGGGACTTCCCTGGAAGTTCAGTGGTAAAGACTCTGTACTTCCACTGCAGAGGCTGAGGATTCAATCCCTGGTTGGAAAATTAAAATCCTACATGCTGTGTGGTGTGGCCAAACAAATAAACAAACAAACAAAACTTACCACATTCTTACTCTACTAAGAAATAAACTCCCCCCAGCAGCTGTGGAAATGTATGCTCAGAATCAACATCTTCCAGCTATATAGGCTCCTTGGCAATCTTACATCAGACTAGAATCCACATTTTAACTTACAAGCTCTTTTCTACCCCCTGGGTTAAAATTCAAAGCCCTTAGTTCACCATTCTTAAATAGTCCAAGAAAAGGGAAAATGTCCTCTTAGAATAGTGCCTTCAGTGGTACTCACCTCCAAGCCAACTGGATATTTTCCCCTCCCACCACTGCATTAACTCACAGGCACTGCAATAGCTATGGAAACACTTCCTAACTCCCACTCTACTCTATTGTCTCAAACACAGATTTCCCTGGAACAGTCTTTGTTACACATCAGCTTACTACAGTAACTCTTCCTGCAACAAAAAGTTACTTGTATAAATTAATCATGAGGGGAGATATACTGCAAATGGAAAACTAAATACCATTTATTAATCCAATATCTGCGTCAACTAAAAAAGATGCACAATGTGAGAATTGTGAGTTAAGTTTTATTTGGAGCAAAATGAGGACTGCAGCCCAAAAGGCAGAACCTCAGGTAGCTCTGAGAAACTTCTCCAAAGTGGTGTGATTTTGGTGAAGGGGAAGTTCAATGCAAAGCACTTGTTCTAAAAAAGGTTTTCTGCTGGTCATGAGGAGTGGAGGTCATCATGAAGGGATTTAGTGCTTTTCTAGATATGAGGAGATGCATGGATTAGGATCATGAAATTAGTTCCTGAAAATATCTAACTATCTAAAGACCTGTTCTACCAGTTTTACTAGAGCACAAGGTGCCTCATTCTCCACCCTGAACTCCTTTCAGGGCATGTCAAGGGTCAACAGCTGCAGCAGTACAGGATTCAATCTCTGCAGAGGCGATGCCAAATAAATGCCCTAGTTGCTGTTGTTCAGTTGCTGGCAAATACCCTTGGCAAGCACCAATTTGTAGTTGATATCTCCAACCCAGGTCCCTGAACTTTCCTCTTTTTCCTAATGTTTTTGTCCCTTTCAACTTCCTAATACAGTTTTGATTTCATTAGTTAAAATTCTTTCTTTCCATAGTTGTAATGTCCTTGCATCCATTTGCTTTTACCACATTCATCGTATATCCTGCCAGTCCTACATCCAGTTTACTGCCTAGATTCTCCATTCCTACATCTGGGTTTCGAGTGCTTCTGAAAGTTGTACAAAATCATACAATAGAATTGATGTCATCACAACTCCTGAGTCTATGTTAGGCATATTTCCAGTGTTGAAATTGGAGTTGAGTTCTTTCAAAGTACATCCAAGCTGAGATTAAGGAAGAGCAGAAACAAGAACCATGCAGAACAGATAGGAGAGGAGAGACCACACAGAAAGTGAGACACAGACCAAGTTAGGGAGAAGAAAGGCTGACCCTGCTATTGCAGTTTTGCTGAGTAGCTCTACAACTCCCCGTTTGAGGTAGTGTGGGAAAACTGGTTCTTGAAAACAAATGATGCTTCACAAAATAGGCACCTATCCTTCCAGACACTTTAGTTTTTACACCTGCCACACAGACCATGCCCAAGCTCACCCTGCTGGACAATATGACTTCCAATGACCATCACTTTCTCAGCTAACTTATGGATTTGCATTGTAACATAAATTCTCTATTTAGTATTTTTCACCAGATGGCAGATTGCATTCTTCATTTCTTTTTATACTCTTGAATGCCTAGCCTAGCATCCTATGACAAT
Organism: Antilocapra americana; assembly: GCA_007570785.1. Lineage (NCBI taxonomy): Eukaryota > Metazoa > Chordata > Mammalia > Artiodactyla > Antilocapridae > Antilocapra > Antilocapra americana. The sequence continues at coordinate 5,512,849 of ML662438.1, forward strand.
ATTCATAGTAGATGATCTCTAGATACTTGGTGGAATGAATAAACAACTCATTCTTTATTAGTCTTCAGAAGTCTTTGGTCTTCATAAAGGACAAGAAATCAGAAAGGGGGAAGCCCCAGAGAAGGAAATCTTGTTTTCACCAAGATAAAAGGAGGACCAGGAGAACGGGCCAACAGAATGTCACTCCTGAGACCAGGACAGCAGGCAAGCAGGCAAGGTCTTCCAGCTCTCCAGGACTTATTCTATTCAGGACCCTTCTGACCTGCCATTGACATTCAGAGGACCCCAAAATAAAGCTGAGCAGAAATATCGAATTATATTTACATCTTAAAAGCAGGGGAAAATATATTTGCAGAGTCAAACATTGTTTTACCAGTAACCTTACTACCTTCAATCTAAAAGACAACACATTAGTTTTCTGTTTTGTTTTCTTTGCTTATTTCTGGAACTGTGGTTTCTCTTTAGAATAGCAACAGTGTGGAAACATGTGAATACTCTTGAGTTATTAAAACCACTACCACAGTCTTCAGTTCAAACGTGGCAAATATAAAAGGTGACTCTCATTTCACCAAGGTATGAAAATAATATTTGGGGGAGAAAATAAGAAGAAAGAATCCTCTACATACATGTAAGAAATGCCTAAAAGTGGTCTAGCCCTTTGCTCTTCAAAGTTCAGGCATCTAAAGAGAAACATCATGGGCCACACCTTCATTTGGCTAAAGATATGGTTTTAAGACACTAAGCTACTCATTTACAGATTTCTACTGAAATTCTCAACCACGTTTTAAGCATGAAACTTGTGGTTCATGAGTTAACAAGATGCCACCCAAGAAAACATTGCTGCATAGGGTGTCACTCTTGAGGTCCTTGGAGTCGGCAGATTATAGTGGGTTCCCTGTGACCCTCTGCATTTGAAAAGCATTGGTTTGCTAATGGTTGGTTTCTGGCTACAGTGGTCCACAAACTGTTCTTTTTCTATGGTCTACGAATGATATGCTTCAAGGAATGGTGGCTGATATTTTTTCATTTTCCTCCCTAATTTTCTCACTAAAATGTTTAATTAGTGAAAGGGCAACATATTCATAGATATAATAAAACAGGAGAGGAAAGGTTATTTTAAATATATGCACAACACATTATATTTAGATACACACACATACACATATATATATATTAAGGTATAGATTAAGGACATTTTACATTCATACATATGATATTTAGGAAACTATATATCTGTGTTTCTCTAGAGTATGATCAAAGGGGACTATCCTATGAACAATAAATTTTTTGAGATGTTTCAAGATAAAAGGAATATATGTATGTAAAAATTATAAAAGGAATGTTTAATATTACATTTATATAATCCTAACTCTATCCCTAACTTTAATCCTAACCATCCAAGTCATGAACTATATTGAAAACTAAGAATAGCAGACATTCCATATGCGCTATCTTATTGCTCATAAGGACTTTAAAATAGGTATCATGATCCTCATGTTAAAAATATGGAAACTGAAGGACTTCCCTGGTGGGAATGGACAAGAATCTGCCTGCCAATGCAGGGGACAAGGATTTGATCCCTGGTCCAGGAAGATCCCACATGCCGTGGAGCAACTCGACTCGTGAGCCACAACCACGGAACCAGCGCTCTAGAGCCCACAAGCGGCAACTTCTTAGTCCTCCGGCCACAGGGTCTGCAGCCCGTGCACCTAGAGGCTGTGCTCCACAACAAGAGAAACCACCACAAACAGGAGCCCAAGCACCCAACAAAGAGGAGCAGCTCCCACTCGCTGTAACTAGAGAAAGCCTGTGTGAAGCAATGAAGACCCAGTGCAACCAAAAAATAAATAAATAAATAATTTATTTAAAAAACATAGAAACTGAGGCTGAGAAGCTAAAATGACTCTTAATTCTAATAAAAGATGAACAGTTATGTCAACAATCTAAATTTGCTATTGACTTTTACAACATTATTTAAAAATGACAGTATAGTGAAAAATTGGTGATGCAATATTTTAATGACAAAACTAATGCTTTCTAGACCATTTTGGTTTCCAAAACACTTAATGGAAAAGCCCAAACCAGGAGGCAATGGATACAGAAAAAAAGAAAGGTACAGGACTCAGGAAAACAATAGAAAAAGCAATGAATTCCATCAGACTACAGAACATAATAAAGAATTATTATAACAAAATAATATACGAAAGATGATGCTGTGAAAGTGCTGCCCTCAATATGCCAGCAAATTTGGAAAACTCGGCGGTTACCACAGGATTGGAAAAGGTCAGTTTTCATTCCAATCCCAAAGAAAGGCAATGCCAAAGAATGCTCAAACTACTGCACAATTGCACTCATCTCACATGCTGGTAAAGTAATGCTTAAAATTCTCCAAGCCAGGCTTCAGCAACACATGAACTGTAAACTTCCAGATGTTCAAGCTGGCTTTAGAAAAGGCAGAGGAACCAGAGATCAAATTGCCAACATCTGCTGGATCATTGAAAAAGCAAGAGAGTTCCAGAAAAACTTCTACTTCTGCTTTATTGACTATGCCAAAGCCTTTGACTGTGAGGATCATAATAAATTGTGGAACAATCTGAAAGAGATGGGAATACCAGACCACCTAACCTGCCTCTTGAGAAATCTCTATGCAGGTCAGGAAGCAACAGTGAGAGCTGCACATGGAACAATAGACGGTTCCAAATAGGAAAAGGAGTACATCAAGGCTGTATATTGTCACCCTGCTTATTTAACATATATGCAGAGTACATCATGAGAAACGCTGGGCTGGAAGAAGCAGAAGCTAGAATCAAGATTGCCAGGAGAAATATCAATAACCTCAGACATGCAGATTGACACCACCCTTATGGCAGAAAGTGAAGAAGAACTAAAGAGCCTCTTGATGAAAGTGAAAGTGGAGAGTGAAAAAGTTGGCTTAAAGCTCAACATTCAGAAAACTAAGATCATGGCATCTGGTCCCATCACTTCATGGGAAATAGATGGGGAAACAGTGGAAACAGTGGCTGACTTTATTTTTATGGGCTCCAAAATCACTGCAGATGGTGACTGCAGTCATGAAATTAAAAGATGCTTACTACTTGGAAGGCAAGTTATGACCAACCTAGACAGCATATTGAAAAGCAGAGATGTTACTTTGTCAACAAAGGTCCATCTAATATGGATGTGAGAGTTGGGCTATGAAGAAAGTTGAGCACAGAAGAATTGATGCTTTTGAACTGTGGTGTTGGAGAAGACTCTTGAGAGTCCCTTGGACTGTAAGGAGATTCAACCAGTCCAACCTAAAGGAATATTTATTGGTAGGACTGATGCTGAAGCTGAAACTCCAATACTTTGGCCACCTGATGCGAAGAGCTGACTCATTGGAAAAGACCCTGACGCTGGGAAAGATTGAGGGCAGGAGGAGAAGGGGACGACAGAGGATGAGATGGTTTGATGGCATCACTGACTCAATGGACATGGGTTTAGGTGGACTCCGGGAGTTGTGTTGGAACGGGAGGCCTGGACGTTCATTGGGTGCAAAGAGTGGGACACAACTGAGTGACTGAACTGAACTGAATATATGAAAAAATGTTTCAGGGAGTTATGCATTAAATTGTATTGTAGGTTAAAATAATGAAATGCAAATTTTAGTTTAAGCTGAGAATAGTATTGTATTTTACTACATTTAATACAAAACTCCAATTATCACCTAGGTAAATGAAAATTTAAGTTATTACAGACCAATAAGTATTTATTTATTTATTTTTTTAATTTATTTTTTTTATTGTTTTTGCCATACAATGTCATGATATCACCATGGGTTTACATATGCTTCCCCTCCAGAACCCCCCTCCCTCCTCCCTCCCCCCCGGGAAATCTCGCTGCACCAGCCCCGAGCATCAATCCTGGGCTGGTGATTGATTAGACATATGATAATTAACTTGTTTCAATGCCCTTCTCCCATATCATCCCACCCTTACCCTCATCCACAAAGTCCACGAGTCTATTCTATACCATCTGCGTTCCTTTTGCTGTCTCGTATGTTGGGTTCTCGTTACCGTCTTTCTAAATTCCATATATATGTGTTAATATACTGTATTGTTGCTTTTGCTTCTGGCTTACTTCACTCTGGATAATGGGCTCCAGTTTCGTCCATCTGAGTAGAATTGCTTCAAATGAATTTTTTTTTTAATGCTGAGTAATATTCCATTGTGTATATGTACCACAGCTTTCTTATCCATTCGTCAGTTGACGGGCATCTAGGTTGCTTCCATGTCCTGGCTATTGTAAACAATGCAGCGATGAACATTGGGGTACACGTGGCTCTTTCAATTCTGGTTTCCTCGGTGTATATGCCCAGCAGTGGGATTGCTGGGGCATATGGCAGGACTATTTGCAGCTTTTTAAGGAACCTCCACACTGTTTTCCATAGTGGTTGTACTAGTTTGCATTCCCACCAACAGTGTAAGAGGGTTCCCTTTTCTCCACATCCTCTCCAGCATTTATTGCTTGTAGACTTTTGGATGGCAGCCATTCTGACTGGTGTAAAGTGGTACCTCATTGTGGTTTTGATTTGCATTTCTCTGATAATGAGTGATGTTGAACATCTTTTCATGTGTTTGTTAGCCATTTTTATATCTTCTTTGGAGAAATGTCTGTTAAGTTCTTTGGCCCACTTTTTAATTGGGTTGTTTATTTTTCTAGAATGGAGCTGCAGGAGTTGCTTGTATATTTTTGAGATTAATTGTTTGTCCGTTGCTTCATTGGCTATTATTTTCTCCCATTCTGAAGGCTGTCTTTTCACCTTGCTTATAGTTTCCTTTGTTGTGCAAAAGCTTTTAATTTTAATTAGGTCCCATTTGTTTATTCGTCTTTTTATTTCCAATATTCTGGGAGGTGGGTCATGGAGTATCCCGCTTTGGGTTATGGCAGAGAGTGTTTTGCCTATGTTATCCTCTAGGAGTTTTATAGTTTCTGGTCTTATGCTTAGATCTTTGATCCATTTCGAGTTTATCTTTGTGTATGGTGTTAGAAAGTGATCTAGTTTCATTCTTTTACAAGTGGCTGTCCAGTTTTCTCAGCACCACTTGTTAAAGAGGTTGTCTTTTCTCCATTGTATATTCTTGCCTTCTTTGTCAAAGATAAGGTGTCCATAGATGCGTGTATTTATCTCTGGGCTTTCTATTCTGTTCCATTGAAATATAGATCAATAAGTATTTTTTAATTGAAATACAGTTGGTGTATGATGTTATGTTAGTTCAAGTGTATTACATAATGATTTGACATTTGCATATATTATAAAATAATCACTATGATATGGGTTAATAATTCTTGGTTATATCTGCAATGCTTTTTATATTTCCTAGGCTGTCAAATGTCCAAACAAGAAGTGAGTTCTCCATTCTCACAAAAATTTGCAGCAGATATATTTTCCAAGTTCAAACTATAGTTTCAGCAGCATTCAGGCTTCCATGGAGGTATGAACAAAATTTTCATATTTTAAAACTTATTTAACGACAAAAATTCATTTAACTGATAAAATTGAGGTGTTGCCATTTAACTTCAATTGAAGGTGATTAATTTGCAATGTAATGACAGGACAAAAGGCAAATATCAAGAGACAAACTTAATAGAATTCTATCCATGCTTTCCCAGTAATGAATATGCTCAATTAAAATCACATGCTTATGGACTGATATCAGTATTTGGCTGGATCTATCTGCATAGAAAGACATTTTCAAAGATGAAGTATGTTAAATTTCATTGACAGATATCCCTTTGGAATTAATCTTGATGATAGAGAATACCAACAGTGAATATTTTGCAGTTTAAGGGAAGGAGCCCTAAATGGCATTTTATTTATTAAGGTGCTAACATTAGGGGGTTTATCCACCAAAGTATGTGGAATTTATTGCATCAATTTGCCCTATGTAAGTTCAACCAGAGAATCACTTGATTAAAACAAAACTTTCTCTTTTTGTATTGAGGTATAATTTATATACAACATTATATTAGTTTCACATGTACAACACAATGATTTGATATTCATATATATTGTGAAATGATCATCACAACAAGCCTAGTCAACATTCAAGAATGTATTTTTGGTCTTGCCACACAGCTTGAGCAATCCTATTTCCTGACGAGGGATAGAATCAGTGCCCCTTGCAGTGGACGCATGGAGTCCTAACCACAGGACTACCAGGGAATTCCCCAAAAATGTTTTACTTTAAATCATCCCAGGGTATGAGCTAGGATTCAAATTACAGTCTTAACATATTTTGTCTCATTGGGGGTTCCCTGGTGGCTCAGATGGTAAAGAATCTTGTCTCACTATGGTACATGAATTATGCTACCTCTGATTATATTTTGTACAAATTAAATTTGCTGTGACCTTAACTAGTTTTTTACCCATCACACTAGGAATTTTTTTTATCTTAAAGATGAGAATGACTGAGGCTCAAAGTGGTCAATCAATTCGTCTTAAGTTACAGAGCCAGAACTTAACTCAAGTATATTTGTCTCTAAGTTTGTCTTTTCATGGTATAACTCGAACCGACGTCTACTTCCCATGACAGCTCCCAGTGCAGTGGGGCTGAAGTGCTCAGAGCTGATGTGACAGCGGTGCAGTGCAGAGCCCTTGGTGTGTTCTGGTGTTCCCCGCCCTGTCCCTGGTTATAGACCTGCTAAATGCATTGTGCTGGCCCTTGTCCATCTCTTTTATACTCTGATTTTACTCAAGGTAGCCACTTCAATAAAGCTTAAGTATCAATGCTCTGATGTCAGTATAGCTTAAATTTAAGCTTAAAACTAAGCTTTAAATTTACTTAAAACTAAGTATGTCATATGTTCATAAAAAGATAGGTACATTAATGTTTAGCTTCTTTCATACCAAAAAAAAACTGGAAACAAACTAAATGTCCATTAACCGGAGTATGGGTAATCAAATTGTGGTGTATTTATATAATGGAATATTACTCATCAATAAAAACAATGAACTACTGATACATGATCAAACTGAATGGATATAAAAAGTATGGCACTCAATGGAAGAAGTTAGACATGAAAGAAGACTTACTGTATAATTTCATTTCTATAAACTTCTATAGCAGGGACTTTCCTGGTGGTCCAGTGGCTAAGACTCCATGATCCCAATGCAGGAGGTTCTGGTTCAATCCCTGGTCAGGGAACTAGATCCCACACACCACAACTAAAAAACCTACAGGTCACAACTAAAGATCCTGCACGCCACAGCTAAGTCCTGGTGCAAACAAATAAATAAACATTTTTTAAAAAGAGAGATAACAAAACCTATCTATGGGATGAAAAGCAGACTTGTGGTTGACTCTGGCAGACAGAGGGAAAAGCCTAGCAAAGAATATGAGAGAACTTTTAGAGTAAGGCAAATGCTCTGTGTTGATTTGGGTATAAACAGTTATCAAAACTTAATGAACTGTACACTTAAGATCTATGTAGTTTACTATTTGTATTTATACTTTATTTTTTTTAAATACCAAATTTGTTAAAGGCCCCAAGGTTGAACTGGAGTTTAATGCCATTTTAAGCCTTAACAGCTTTGAAACAATATTAAGTTCATCCTAGCAAGTATGCTTAATTCACTGCATCAATTCTGCCTTACATGGATACAATCACAGGACAACTGGCCAAAGCATGGTACAATTAACAAGGAAAATGAAAATGCATTCTGAGTTAGATCATCTAAAGAGTTAAAGTGAAAACAGCACCATGGTTGCTTTTACAGTGTTGTCTAGCAAGTTGGATACTGCAGTAACTACTGTTCTCCATATACATAAGGGTGTTTAAAAGTTTCAAGTGCGTCTGCAAGTTTCTTCCTTAGCATGCATGCTAAAAATGTGATTCCATTTGTAGAGCCTATAACTTTGGTATGGTTCTAAAGAATAATGTGAATATGAAAATGAAATAGAAGAAACCTTTTAGTAAGAGGCAGGCAAATTGATTTCCAGTCCTCTGGAAATGAAATCAATTTATGTATTTTGGAGTTGATTAAGTATTTTTCATATATTTAAAACAATGAAAAAAATCTCTCAGTTCAACTAAGTTTACACTTACCCACATGGGAATCTTTAAAAAGTTTCCTAAGAATGTGTTTATTTTCTTTAGTTTTGTTAAGTTTGCTATCTGTTCTTTGAGAAAGAAAAAAAAAAGTCAGATGCAAAAATATTATAAAAGGCTTTGTATGAGGGCTGCTTTGGTCATCTCAGAAGACACTTAGATATCAAAATGCCACTAGTGAGCTTACCTTAGACTCTTCACAAAGAAATTATGGACAGTTTTTTTTTAATTTTATTGGGATAACTTTGTACCTTCTTACTGGGATATTTTTGTATCCCTAGTATTCATTTGCTATTGTGCCTAGTACCTAGCAGGTATTGAAAAATGATGAACAGATGAATTGATAGATGGATGGATAAGAATTTTGGAGAGTCTATGGCTTACAACATCACAGACTTATCAAAAGAAAAAATGGCTTCTATTACTACTGACTTATCTATATCAATTTTGACCTCATGAAAAAACTGAAATTGAGAGGCTCCTCCCTCCATGGGTACTTTTGTGGTCATTAAGTAGACAAATAGGTCTATAGACTTTGGCTGTATGGAATATTATTGCTTAGCAACAGTATGTTTTAGAAAATGAAAATCTTTCTTCAAATTTTTGGACAAGTGTCTAGATTACGTTAATCAATTTCTCTCTTGAAATCTGAATTTTATTCTAGGAAACAAGTGAAACAAAAAAGATTTTACCATCAGTGTCATGAAACAGCTTTGTGAAGTTCTGAATTTCTGTGTCTTTCTTATGATTAGGCACAGTAAAGTGTTTAGTTTCTCTATTAGATCCATCTTTTTCTACTACTATCTTTGTTCCCACTTCCTACCCCTACCCCTGCTACTCCAGCTCTCATTGATATTGTAACTTGTAATACCATTGCTTGTAACTTCTCCATGGGCCCCTGAACAGGACAGAGGTCCTTTATAATCCAATGCTTCATTTGATACACTCTGCTTCCTTCTTTGCAGCCCTTTAGATTTGGTTGTTCTCAAATAACATGTTCTTTCGTGAGGCACCCCCTGGCTCCATTCCTGAACAGAATCTACCACCAAACTTAAAATATCCAAATCCATGGGGAACTTCTGTCTCTCATGGTGGCCAACACTTCTTCTACCACAGAGACCATTCCTGGTCTCTCATGGGTGGCAGCTTCTCACCAACACAGTAACACCAACAGAAGGAAAGACTCTGCCAATTTACCTTAATAAAATATGAACTTGAATGTGGAGTAGGAGCTCTTGAGCTATTACAGGAAAACATAATTACAAGGAGGACTTGACTCTGGTTTTGAATCAGCCTGAAATTGTAGGCAAATCCCTTGACCCCCACACTACACGTAAAGCCACAAGACTAACAGAGGACATCATCTTCTGATGCCAGCTCATCAGATTTCAAGAAATATAAGTCCCACGTGTTTTAAAAGATTTTCTAACTTGGTGGATTTATATCACAAAAACTTGAATTTAATGGGCTCTCCAGTCTACCATCCCATAATTATACTATCTTCCTTTTACTATTGGGAATACTGAATTTAGAGATCTTTTGGAGATGTTATTTAATTTTATGTTTCTATCAAAGAATAATTTTTTCTAGGCTTTTAGATACCTGTATGTAAAAATGCCAAAACCTTCACTTTTTTGCATATAAAGGTTATTCTTTCAAGAGAGAGATTTTATCAGATATCAGGTGAAACAGGCATTTCAACATTGTTGATGGTGACAGTGACAGATCATGTTTTCCAGAGTTGTTGAACTTCTTGCTTCATCTGATTGATTTTATTTCTGACTTGGCCTATTATTAGTTAACTTGTCATTACTTTATTCCATCTGATTTTATTATAAGTTGTTTAATTTTTTTTAGATTTTTAAAAGTTGAGGAGAGACATGTCATCTTATCCTTTGCCTCTGAGCATGGCTGTGCCTGGAGAATACAAGATACAGATATCCATCTTGAGTTTAAAATCTCTTTAAGAAATTTTTTTTATGCATTAAAAGTTTGAATCTAGATAACTAATATTTTGTGGGACTTCCCTGGCAGTCAGTGGTTAAGAATCTGCCTTTTAATGCAGGAAATGGTTCAAACCCTGATCAGAGAACTAAGATCCCACGTGCCACTGGGCAGCTAAGCCCGTATGCCACAACTAGAGAGAAGCCCACGTGCTACAACAAAGAGCCCACATGCCGAAATTGACTTGATGCAGCAAAATAATAGTAATAATACAGGAATAAAATACATTAATTAAAAATAACTGATTATTTTTTAGGGTAGTGCATAGGGTTTAGAGTAGGAAGAACTTACATACCAAATGCTGTTATAGTAGGAAGACTTTGTCCAAGATAAGTACAAGAAAATCAGTCATTCAATCTGTCACCCTATATCTAATTAGCTCTTTCTATAAGTGTAGTACCATGACAGCAACACAGAGAGTTATGTGGGAGCAGAGAAAAACAGTGAATTAACTAGAAAATACCAAAAGGAAAAGAAAAAACCCTAAAATTAAAAAATTTTTAGGGCAGAAGATCTAGATGAAAACCCAGATATGAGGATAAAAAGTCAGCTAGAAGAAAATGAGACATACACATAGAGATTACACTTCTAAAAGGGAGAGGCTTGCTTGCAATGCACTGGACCACAGGTATCCCGAGTAATCTACACTGGACACATTCAAGCAGAACATACCAAACGAAATTCAATAAATGTCCACTATGTGAACAGCTGGCCTCAGCTGTGTTGTAACTTTTACGGCTGATGCAACAGAATGAGCCATATCATACAAAATTACAACACAAGACCACAACTAAAGACTGGCAGTGATTTGTTTTTTGTGGAATCACAAACTGTCATTATTGCAGGTCATTTCAGAAGGTCCAAGGCAGTGGAAAACCTAAGGAATACCAAAAATATAACCCTAGCTAGTAACTAAAAGACTATATTTGTCAATTGTGCAATCCCTGAAATGATGATTTCTGAGAACACATTTCTTGTATTTTGGTGTTTTCATATTTGGTATTTCTAGTATTTTGGTATTTTCACTAAAGAATGTGCTGATTTGATAAATATACTAGGTGTTTTAATGTCACAAAGTAAACATTCAGGTTTTTCACAAAGTAATTGAATAATCAAGTAATAGCACAAAACCTTATCAGTGGTAAGTAAAAATTTGCCTCCAGCTCAAAATACAAAGAGGGTATAAGAAAATTATTAACTATAAAGTGAGATCAAAATAATCCTTTAGTCTATTCACATATATAAAAGAGTGTTCTTTACTTACTGTGGCTGATATAAATAGATACAGACATGACAGCACTCTGTAAATCATTATTGGTTCCCTTCCCCATTCTCTTAGATATTACAATGGTTCACAGCCTTTCAAAGTTCAATTCTATTATTCCTTAGTATTTAATTTCTCTCCTTAGGAAGATGGACTTCCCTATTGGCTCAGTGGTAAAGAATCTGCCTGCAATGAAGGAGATGTGGGAGACCTGGGTTTGATGCCTGGCTCAGTCTTTGCTGAAGCGACTGAGCATACACATTTAGGGAGATATTAGATTAATTTTTTCTCCTTATTGGACAATAATGGAAAAAATAGGTTGAGAAACACTGTGATAGATGGCCTTTCAGTATTCATTCTTAGTTAGTCAGCTATTATTTCAAGAATATTTATTAAATAAATGTCCTACATCAGGCACTGTGATGAGTGGCTGGAGATTATAATGGTAAATAAGACCTTAATCTTGTCCTCAGAAATGCCTAACCTATTCAGAGGTCATGAGAGATAAGCAATCAGCCCCTATAGAGCAGGGTCATCACTATCACAGGAGTGCTTTGGAAACATCAGAGATACCAACCTAGCCAAAGTGAGGGTAGGAATCAGGACAGGTTTCCTAAAGGATGTGACTACAGAACTGAGCTCCAAATGACAGGCCAGAGTTAGACAGACAAAGACAGCATGTGTAAGGGCCTAGAGAATGAGACTTGATATAAAAGGAAGGGAATGAAATACTGTGTATGGCTTGAGCTTAGTGTGAGACAGGCAATTAAAGGAACAGGACTGGAGTCATATGTAAAAATCAATCATGAAGGGTCTTCTATGCACCTCTTAGAAGTTTAAATTTTATCCGGAGGATCCTAGAGTCATGGAGGATTTTAAACAGATGTTGAAAATGTATCATTGAAAATGCATTTTAGAAAGCTTATTTTGGCCACGGTTTGAAAAATAAAGAGGTTCTTGTAGTAGTCCAGGTGAGACAACAGTGGTCAAGTAAGGTAATAGTTGTAGTGAAGGTGAATGGAAGTAAGATTTAAGGGGTGTAGAATTAACAGGACCACAGTGGGATGGGAGGGGTAAAGGACAGACATGGTAAGAATGACATCAAATTTCTAGTATGAGCAGTTGGAAAAAAATAGAAGGGCATCTGGGAATTTGAAATAATCTGGGAACTTCCAAGGGGATATTTCCATTATAAGTTTGATATGTATTACCCTAAAGGCAAGAGGAAAATTTGAATGAAAAGAAAACCTGGCAGATAGATAAGCGAATCTATGGGAATGAAAAGGCTCATTCAGAAAGACTCTGGAGAATGTGAAGAGGAGATGGACAAGAACAGAACTCTGGAAATATCAATATTTAAAAGACAGCTCGAGGAAGAGAAGCACATGAGAATAGTTGACAAATAGCAGGTGGGGAGGAAAGAGGAAACCAGAGAATGCAGTATCATGTATGTGAGAGGGAGGTAGAACTTTTGAAACAGGAGAAAACAGTCAGCAGCATCAACTGCTGTAGACACTACTTAGGAAAATGACTGAAAAGTGCTCACTACAATTAACCAGCAAGAACTCACTGGTTAACCAGAATGAAGTCACTGCTAATATTTACAAGCTAAGTTTCTACAGAATTACGGAAACAGAGGCCACACTGCTGTGGGCTGAGTAATGAGCTGAAAGTGAAGCAGTTATATCATTAAATACTGGTATCTCTTAAGAAACTTGACTGTGAAGAGGAAGAGAAAAATACATGAGTAGCTATCTAGGTGGGAATATTATGGATTAAGGAGTTTTTGTTTCTTTGTTTTATGAAAGAAACTTGAAGATTAAATTCCAGTGAAAGAGAGCCAATAGGGAGTAGATGGTAAACTAGAGAGGTAAACTCCCAGGGAAGGCTGTAGAGAGATCCAACCAGATTTAACTTTCATTCATTAATCTCTTTCCAAATACTTTTTATTCAAAATTTGGAAGGAGACAAATTCAGAACCTTTCCCTTGGAGACAGGGACCACAACATAGAGAACAGTCTATAAATACTCTTAGTTTACTTAGTTTACTGTCTGCTAATAGCACTGTGTGCTAACATATTTGCCTTCTCCTTTAGAAAAGACAAGGAATTCTTTGATACACCTCATTATTGTTCACCTGATGTCAGAATATATGAGAATGTCCAGTCTCATGTAAATAACCATAGATGTGGTTTTCCTGACTCTGTAAATAGCAATTTAAATAGATACAGTTATTATTCTCTAGAATCTCACAATAAAAAACAGATGACATGGATACACATCACCACCACCAGTACCACACAAGAGAATATGATAGTTCTTATATAGGAATTTATATTAGGTACAGCTTGGTATTTGTTTTTTCTGGCTATGGAATATGTGAAAGTTTTGCTGGGAAATTGAGTGTGGTTAGGAAAAGCATTACTTGACTTTCACATAAATAGGATAAGCCTGGGAGGGAAGAAGGGAGGGAGAACTTGATTGGATTATAAACTCTAATCAAAATAAATGTATCTTTCCTGGCTCCCACCACCCAAGCTTATAATTCAATACGTGATAGCAATTGATTGAAAGTCCAGAGAAATACTGATGGAAAAATTAGGCAAAGGTTGAATGGGTAAGCCTGTTTGGAGGGCAAAATGCATACTGGAAATAAAAAGATTGGGTAGAAAGGGGTTCAATGATGAAGTATCAAAGAGCAACCAGGCTGATGGTGAGATAGCTCAGTAGAAAAATACTGTAGATGTGAGGGTTGATGTCCAAACTACATACAACATTTGGTTTCAGAGAGAAGAGTGGATGAGGGAGATATGGAAGTAACAGTAGAAGAGTTTAGTAATAACCAGAATGTTGGCACACCCAGAATTTTTAGCATTTTTCTGATAGAGAAGACAAACTTTTGTCATTTCTTCTAGAAAATTCTAGATTATTAAGATTTCAATTAAGAACTGCAAAGAGACTTCACATCAAATTATGTTTTAGAATATTTATCTACTTCTCTGTTGTTGCTGTTGTTCAGTCACTATGTTGTGTCCAACTCTGTGACCCCAGGCTTCCCTGTCCATCATTATCTCCTGGAGTGTGTTTAAACTCATGTCCATTGATTCAGTGATGCCATCCAACCATCTCATCCTCTGTTGCCCCCTTCTCCTCCTGCCCTCAATCTTTTCCAGCATTAGGGACTTTTCCAATGAGTCAGCACTTTGCATCAGGTGGCCATCTACTTCTTAGACTTGGCTATTCATAAGTCTATACAGAACATTTTGAACTCTATATTTTAGCAGGCAAGAAGTAATAAACGATATTGGAAAGAAAAGTTGGGGGCAAAGTTTTTAGGCTGAGAGAGTTTAACCCAAGGTCAAATGCTAGCAAGAGACAACACCAGGACTTCAGCTCAATCTTTGATTCTAAGTCCTGTGGTCACAGAAGTCTGGGGATGGGGAAATGGCAACATGCCACGTTAGAATATTACTCCTATAACCTGGCAAGAAGTAATGAGAACTTGAACAAAGGCAGAAGCGACAAGAAAAGAGGGAGGATGGATTTCAAAGAAACTGGGGAGGAAGTGTTAATAAGATCTGATAACTGAGTAAACATGGCAAGTAAGAAAGAAGTGTACATCACAATGAGTGTGGGGTTTTTCCAGAAACAACTCATCACACAGTGCAACTTAGTTGTGGCATCCATGAGATGAATATATATTCATATGGCATCTAAGAGAATCAGTTCATAACAACCTGTTTAAATAAAGAAGACCATTATGATAGTGAGATTTCAACAAAAAGTTTTGTTGGATCAGCCGTGATTTAAAAAAGAGAAAAAGCAATAAGGATCTGTGATTTTTTTTTTCTAGCACCACTCCTCAGAATGTTCCAATTAGCATGCATGAATAAATGCAGCCAGTTTAGATTAGAGGGTTCCTGGAAAGGACATATCAAAGCTTAAATAATTTATAGAAAAAAAGAGATTACAGAATATTAGAAACAGGAAAAGTCTTAAAGATCACTTAGTTCAATCATTTCCATTAAAAAAGATAACTATGTACAGACCTCTACGAACATAAACAAAAGTGAAGAGCATAGTATAATGAATCTCCACTGACTTATCACCAATTTGATGATTATAAATTTATGGCCAGCCTTGTTTCATTTTTTTCCCCACCCCATGATATCTGTTTCATCCATAAATATTTTAAGATTGAATCTCAAAAGATGAAAATTCTTTTAAAACATAATAATAGCATCATCATACATAAAACTTAACAATAATTTCTTAATACTATAAAATATGCAATTAGCAGTCAACATTTTTGTTTCATAATTTCTCTAGAAATGTCTCTGAAATCTTAATCTATAGTTTCCCTTCTCTTTCTTTAAATTAAAAAAAAAGAAAAAAATTTTAAATTTCACCTGCTAATAAGACAGAAGCCAGGTAATACGTCTGATAAAATTTCCCACTTTCTGAACTTTGCTGAATGCATCCTAATGACATTTAAAAATTCCCTTATTTTTAAAAGATGGCTTAAATTGACGTCTTCTTGAGGTTAAGTGGTTCACATGTTGGTAGAACAAACTTTCAGTCTTTTGATTCTCAGTTCTCAACCCCTTTTATTGTATCTTATACTATTAACAACTACCTGAGTGATTCAGTTCAGTATCAGTTGAGTCGCTCAGTCGTGTCTGACTCTTTGTGACCCCATGAACTGCAGCACAACAGGTCTCCCTGTCCATCACCAACTCCCGGAGTCCACCCAAACCAATGTCCATCCAGTCGGTGACGCCATCCAGCCATTTCATCCTATATCGTCCCCTTCTCCTCCTGCCCCCAATCCTTCCCAGCATCAGGGTCTTTTCCAATGAGTCAACTCTTTGCATGAGGTGGCCAAAGTATTGGAGTTTCAGCTTCAACATCAGTCCTTCCAATTAACACCCAGGACTGATCTCCTTTAGGATGGACTTGTTGGATCTTCTTGCAGTCCAAGGGCCTCTTAAGAGTCTCCTCCAACATCACAGTTCAAAAGCATCAATTCTTCAGTGCTCAGCCTTTTTCACTGTCCAACTCTCACATCCATACATGACTACTGGAAAAACCATAGCTTTGACTAGACGGACCTTTGTTGCCAAAGTAATGTCTCTGCTTTTCAATATGCTATCCAGGTTGGCCATAACTTTCCTTCCAAGGAGTAAGTGTCTTTTGATTTCATGACTGCAATCACCATCTACAGTAATTTTGGAGCCAAAAAAATAAAGTCTGACATTGTTTCCACTGTTTCCCCATCTATTTGCCATGAAGTGATGGGACCAGATGCCATGATCTTAGTTTTCTGAATGCTGAGCCTTAAGCCAACTTTTTCACTCTCTTCTTTTACTTTCATCAAGAGGCTTTTTAGTTCCTCTTCACTTTCTGCCATAAGGGTGGTGTCATCTGCATATCTGAGGTTATTGATATTTCTCCCAGCAATCTTGATTCGAGCTTATGCTTCTTCCAGCCCAGCGTTTCTCATGACATACTCTGCATTTAAGTTAAATAAGCAGGGTGAAAATATACAGCCTTGACATACTCCTTTTCCTATTTGGAACCAGTCTGTTGTTCCATGTCCAGTTCTAACTGTTGCTTCCTGATCTGCATACAGGTTTCTCAAGAGACAGGTCAGATGGTCTGGTATTCCCATCTCTTTCAGAATTTTCCACAGTTTATTGTGATCCACTCAGTCAAAGGCTTTGGCATAGTCAATAAAGCAGAAGTAGATGTTTTTTTGAGTGATTATATTGTACGAATTACTCTGCTAGTAATTGCATGAGATGTGGCTGCACCATTCTCAAAGTTACCCAAGCCCTAAATCCAGAAATCTTCCTAATTTTCTCCACTTCTCTTCTATTGAGCCCTATTACTTTTATCTATTTAACATCACTTTTCTTTGCTCCATTATTTACATTTCCTACTGCTACTGCTTTAGTTTAGACCTTTACTGTTGCTTTTCTGGACCACTAAAATATCTTCTTGAAAGTCTGCCCCCTCCACAACAATCTCCCTTCCCTCAATCCACCTCTGCCTTATCAACAAAAGATTTTTCCAAACTTCAATTCCAAATATATTGTTTTTCTGCTTTAATCTTTTGGGATTGTCTCATTTCCATGGTGGAGTCTGTACCCCTCAGTGCAGCTTAAGCCCCCTCCCTCATCTGGCCTTTGCCTATCCGACCAACCTCATCTGTCCCTACATCCACTCACTATATTCCAATCTATTGAATCACTGAATTTTCAATGTGCCAGCAAGGATACATAGCAATTAAAAGTAGACTCTAGAATTGGACTTAACTTTGGTCCTTAGATTCCTCCATTTATTAGCCATCTAACCCAGGGCATACTTACCATCCCTGGGCCTCACCTGCCTCACCTGTAGATGGGAATAATCTCATAGAATCATTTTCTGTGTGGGAAGGATAAGTAGAATAGCACAAATGAAGAACTAGCATGAGAGAACTCAGTGAATACTAGATGCTGTTTGTGTGTTTTTCATGTTCCCATATCCTCTAAACTCATTCCCAAGAATGTTTTTTCTCTTCCTTCTTGATAACATCTTATCTATGGATAGTAAATTCCTATTCTGATGCCACAGCCCAGCTCCATTGCTCATTTGTCATTTAGAATTAAAACACCCTGCATTCACAGCACCTCTAAACCTTGTATATATTTTGACTGCTCTGCCCCAGATCCGTCTACATGTGCATGCATGCTCAGTTGCTCAGTCATGTCCAACTCTGTGACCCCATAGACTGTAGCCCACCAGGTTCCTATGTCCATGGGATTTTCCAAGCAAGAATACTGGAGTGGGTTGCCATTTCCTCCTCCAGAGGATTTTCCTGACCCAGGGATTGAACATATGTTTCCTGCAATGGAGGCAGATTCTAAAATTTTTAAAGACAAAGACAGGATCTGCCTTGTTTTGGCTCTGTCCTGGAACATTTGCTTTCCATTGTCCTGGGTCAGTGGACAGTTCAGTAATTCAAAGTTTGGTAAACTGCACTACGATGGGGTTGAGTTGAATTTTTAGAGCTTATCCAATTGTCTTTACTATGAGTCTATATCTTTTAAACATCTTTTCTGAAACAAAAGACAATTTATCCAAAGCACCTAACAGAGTGACTAGCACATATGCTCAAAACTAGTATTTATTAATTTTTGGTTTCTCAGGTAGACTTCACAGTTAGAGGAAGGCTTAATGACTGGACAAGCAGAATATGCAAGCTACTAAACTAAGTTTCTCTTTGCAAATTAAAAAGTTCAGTACTTCAGTTTATCAATCAGTTTCTTGTGTGCCTGGTTTCCATGAATCATTTCTATAACAACAGCTCACACTTGCCAGCTCTAATTATTGTTTTCTATACCCATGGGAAAAAAATTAAATGTGGAAATGAACAGAAAAGAGGTATATGGAAGCCCAAGAAAATACACTGAGGTGACATTTCTTGTACAATGGAAAAGTAGATAGTCTAAAGAGGTTTATTTCACAAAGCAAAAAGTGCAACCTGCTTCTCAGTAGCAGGATTCTCAAAAACTTAATATAAATTTTATACTCAGTAATATATCTCAGGAAATATATTTTATAAATTCTGACATTTAATTATACCAAATTTATGAGTCACTAAATCATATTTGAATAATGTAAAATAATTGCTTTTAAAGTATTAATTGCTTATAAGCTCCTGTCTTTTATTATTTAGTTTCTTTTTCTTTATTTACTAAACTAATAATATAGGACTGTATCTGATTACAGTAAGTTTTCCTTCCTTTCAACATAGTGAAAATTTGTATAATTATGAAAATTTTAAATAGTTAAATCTCTTGCTATTTATTTTAATTCAAATCCAGTATATTTTTATATATATTCAGAACTCAAACTATTCATCTTCATCTTAACCTTCAATTAAATTCCACAATGCAAACCTCTTGGCACTAGAACCACAGTTCATGTTTATTCAACTGAGCTTGTGTCTTGAAAAAGTGTGGAAGTTCGGGAGTTTTCTGGTGAGAATCCACATTCTGACATCACTTTGGCCATGACAGTGATTGGCTGTGGGAAGGCAAAAAAGAGTTTATAGCCCACAAGAGCAAGTGAATGAGTGAGTGAGAGAGCAGAGAGAGTACTCAATCTGTGTCACTCACTCCTGGGAGCCTGCCTTCTCACTCCAGGACTGCAAAAGGTAAGGTTTAATATAACAACTTCATGATCTTATAAATCAGACACTCTGCATTTCACATCTCTGGGCTTGGTTTTGAACATTCTATTTAAATATAGATATTAACATATTGTAGAGATAACACTTGTTTATCATTAAACTAGTGCCTCAGGTTTTAGATTCTTTTGAAAAGGCTAAGTTTATTAACATATGTGTGTAAACAAGCTCTTATTATTATGTACATTAACTAGAAAATTATGCTTTCTACTTTCTATCTCTGTACCTCATAGATAACATTTTTTACTTATTCTAATGCATTCAAGATAATCTAACTGGAATACTGTTTTGCATTTATAAATGTGCCTCGATGTATGTTGATTTCTCCATCAGTTATGCATAATCTGTAATTCAGTTATAAACAATATTTTCCAAAATATATATTTGGTTTCAAAGTGTTAATCTCTTATAATTCTAAAATCAGAATGGAAAAATGCATAGTACTAGAGAAATAAATGATGCTGTTAGTTTATCATACTCTTCCCAATAAAAACTTGCAATTAGACTCTAAAAACAATCCTTTAAAATTTTTTGAATTGTTGTCTGGGTTAGTAGTGGGCACTATAGAGGCCTTTTGCTCTTGGTGAATCACAAAGTAAAAAAAATGAGATTTAGGTAGGCAGCCGATTGCTGCCTAGGTGAGTCACTTGATTCTTTTTATATTATTCCTGTTATATTTTCATCTAGTTGTTTTTAAGGTTTGTTATGAGAAATTTTATACTCCAAAATCTTTCTAAAGTTCTGTGTATTTACATTTTTAGCTTTTTAAGATATTGTAATTACTCCAACTCTTTTCATTAAGCTACAGAGCAGTAATCTTCCTGTTTGTTGGTGGACTCCAACATGAATGGCCAAATTCAAAGTATTATTCAGAGAACCTCAATAACAATGAAAACTTCTTAAACAACCAAGTCTCCTTCAGAGGAAAGCCTCTTTATTTCCATGTGGCCATCAAGAACTAAAGTAGACAGGACTGTGAGCAAGTTAACAAGCAACAAAATCAAAGACCCACTCCACCACAAAGACAGGTGACAGAGGACCCAAGACCGCTTTTCCAGGCCTCTAATCTTCCTCTGTGTAATGTTTATTTTAGCTTCAGATATTCAATAAGGATGTGATAAATAATGACCAGTGATGATAAAATGCAGAATCTATTTTCAGATATAGTATATGACATGGATTTCATACTTTTTAAATATTACTTCTCCCAGTGTATTTATGGGGAAATTCTGATCACCATTACATACCGCTTTTTTTTAGAATTTTTTTTATTGTAACAAATTCAATAAAGACTTTTTACTTTACAATATTAACAATGCCAAAGCTGTCACTCTGGAGGAGAACTCTCTCAGTTAAGTGTGTTGGTGGCTTTCAGCTAAGTTTGTTTAACTTTTATTAAATTAGGATTTTATCAAACAGAATAAAATTAGGATTTCACGACTGCTCTCCTTTGCCTGTGAGAAATCTATGTGGAACTGAAATCTTTGCAAGGCTGCAAACCCCACGACTGCTCACAAACTACTCCTATTCTGAGAGTTGTGTCTTTTATTCCTCCACATAATTGACATGACTATCACCCTGACCCTGGAAAGGCCCACGTCAATTCCATAACAATCTCCCAAACCAGTGATTATAAGCTTAAATGGAACTGGAGAACAATGTAATTTGAGGAAATTTGCCTCTGATACCCCAAGATGAACTCTGGTAACTTTTCTC
Source organism: Antilocapra americana (assembly GCA_007570785.1). NCBI lineage: Eukaryota > Metazoa > Chordata > Mammalia > Artiodactyla > Antilocapridae > Antilocapra > Antilocapra americana. The sequence continues at coordinate 5,534,160 of ML662438.1, forward strand.
ATACGTTCATCCTTAAATATAGATGTTGGGGTGCTACACGTTGTGAGAAAATTTGACATATCATGGATTTTTCACACACATAAAAATTCAAGTATTCTAAGATATCCATGGAAAAATGGCTCTTAGTCTTCATAGTACAAACAAACTTTTAGTTTAAAAGCTATATAGATGCTGGAAAGAGCCTGTAGGATAACTGGCATAAAAGTAATCATTGAAATGTACTCCATTTTTCCCTTGGTTTTTAATTATAAACAAAACAAACAGGTCACATAACTATACCAGTTGGTGTTCCATGTCAGTGGTATTACAAGGCCTCCTCACCCCAATGTGAAACACACTAAGCATTCAAACTCTGGCAGTGATGAAATGGATTTTCATTTACAAGTCAGATCAGATAGGTTAAAAGCAAATATGGAACTCATGATTATTCAAGTAGAAGGATAAAGTCTATCGTCTACCACTTACATAGAAGGAACAATTTTAAAACAAAAGCAGGTCCTAGTTAGTCAAAACTTTAATTGGACAAAAAATGAAAACAAATTAAATACATCTCCTAATTTGTGAAGTATGTGAAGAAAAGGTACATTCTTAGGTACATTCTCATTAACTTTACCACTTCATTAATTCCAGAAACAAGCACCAAAATGAAGACGGTTTTAATTTTGCTCAGCATTTTGGGAATGGCCTCTGCTCTTTCAGTAAGTTCTTTACTAAAAACCTATAGTTATTTCCATTTTTTATCTTTTGATATTAAAGAGAGAATATATAGTAACTGATTGTTCTTTTAAACAGATGAAAAATTTGCATCGAAGAGCCAAATTAGAGGATTCTGAAGAAAATGGGGTAATTCATTTTAGCATAATTCCTTGATTTAACTACACTTACTCTAGATTTACTGTATATGAAACATGAATATATCATTTATTGTGTTCATGCAGGTATTTAAGTACAGGCCCCGATACTATCTTTATAAGCATGCCTACTTTTATCCTGCTCTAAAACGATTTGCAGTTCAAGTAAGTATAAATATTAATTTTTTCTCACTCCTTATAATTGAAAAGGGATTGAATTTAACTACAAAACACCTAAATTCAACTCTCACTGAAATTCAGCCAGAAAGACCACTTGTTAAAGCAGTCTGTTTTTAATATAGTAAAGTTTATTCCCAAGTTTTCTTATAAAGCAGAGCTATACACGCACACAGATTAAACTCATTTGGGCCCAGTCTAGAATGATATAATGAAAGCAAACACCACGGAAGATCGAGTTCAGGTGTTTTGACTAATTCACTGACAAAGTGTTCAATTTTATCAGTTGTTGACATTTAAGTCAGTGATGCAGCCACGAACTGCCATATTATAGTAGATTCAATACTGTCATATAGCTGTTTTACATCCAATAACATAGAGTCCTTTAATTTAGGGGGAAATGAACGAATAAACAACAAAGACCATTACAAAATTCCTGATAATCTATGGTTTGCTGAAGATTTTCTTAACCTTTAACCTGTGAAATTCACTAGAATAAGAATGGCTCAAGAATGCAAAGAGAGAAATTCATGAAGCGAACTAAAAAACTTGTGAGAAAAACAAAACATCCTTAAAATTTGTAAACAAACAAAAAATAACTAACCACTAAAAATAAGAGTTTCTGTTTATACTGGGTTACTACCTGTGAAGAAGGTTCTGAAAACTAGAGGGTGTGGTGCTGATTTTAAATAGCCAACAAACCAGCATTGTGCTATTTTTATTACTATACAGTTTGGGTTCAGGGCACCAATTATGCACCATCTGACCCAGGACTTCTGAGACACTAAAAGCAGTCAGGACGCCAAAAACCATGCCTCAGCACAGTGGCTTGGCATAACATCCTGCCATATGTTGAGCTAACCCATTTCTAACTCATACAGTGATAGGAAATGATCATTTTAAAGTATTTCTAGCACCATAATAATTATGGGGAATGTGTGTAGCCACAGAAATATGAGCACAGTTGATACAAGCATTGTGGGTTTTCAGAATTGCCTTCCATTCTTTGGTTTGCCCATAAAAAAGAGTGCTCATTTGAAATTTCATTGCCTTTCTCAAACTAAATAGAAATGATAATACATTCAAATTTTGGACTACTTCCTTAACTTTTCTAAAATATTATATAATTTAGAGACATTCCTATCTAGAAAATTTTACAGATATATACATGTGGTCCAATTCAAATGTCCACACTGCAAAGATATTAGGAAAGGTTATATTTTTCCTTATTATAGACATAAACTTCATAGATTTTTAAGCAGATGTTTAATATTCAAAATTTCACACTGTATGCAGATAGGCCTATCTCAAGCAATGTAGAATTTGTAAATAAGAGAGTTGTTTTAAAATAGAATTCATAACACAACACTGTAAATCAACTATACTCCAACAAAAATTTTTTAAAAAAGAAAAACTAAATTAATAAATAAAATAGAATCCAATAAAATATATCTAGCAATCTAACAGTCTAAGCTAGTATTGATGATCTAGTTCCACTTTACAAAGTTTGATTTCTAAGATATTTCTCCTTGCATGTCTATTTATATGCTTCCATAGCTCTTATTCATTTTCTTAAGTCTATTAAGTATTTAGTACCCACATTATCACCCACAAAATCATTAAGCTTCGTTGGCTTTGAAATTCATGTTATATTCAGATGGAATCTTTGCTTATATATAATCATTTCCAAAATACCAATATGCATGACATATATTGATTGCCAGGCTGTCAGCCTATTGCAGTTTATCTGCTTGGCTATAGAAATGGAAGTATAACTAAGGGTAATACCCTAAGCATTTTTAATTGAGGAAACTTTTATGATTAAAATATGTGCTTAGTGTGTGAACTCTTAGACAGCAAGGACTTTATCTTATATTTATTTTATCAGACTCATCTGTTATCACAGTACTTGATGTGGAAAAACTGCCCATATTTCCAACTTCTTTTGCTATGATTCTGATTATCAGTACAACACCTGGAATGTGTCTTCTGGAACTGAATAAATCCAGTAAGGATAGAGGGTGGAAGGAGTATATGAAAGACTTCCAGAAGGATCTGTAGGACTTAGTAACAACTCAGTAATAAGGCCTAACTAAAAGAAAGAAAAATAAAAAAAAATGCTGAGGCTTCAAGGCATTTCAAGCAGTTTTAAAATTGTCCTTACGTAGATACTAATTGAAGAGTGATGTGGTTGAAGCAGAATGAAAGCTAGGGGTGAGGAAGCTTGTAAAATGATTAAAATACTCCACTGAGTATGCTTTCAACACCTTTAGACCATGAAATTTTTGTACCTTGTTTTATGTCCCTGGATAAGTTCCAGAGTTTCCTGGTTTATAGTCTATAGAAACTTGAATAGAATTTTTATCCTGCTTGTATGGAAATCAAATAAATCTTAATTACATTAAAAAACCACTCCTGCTGAGACAAAATAGGCTACACAAATAAGCTCTCCTCTCTATATATAATTTAACTAATAAATAGAAATAGTTTCAATGGAACCTTATGCTTTTTTCACCTCTGGGCTAGGGAAGGCACAGCCATTAAGGTCATGGCAGTGGAAGAGTCAGTCTAATTGTTCTCTTTTCCACCCAAAGTTATTCTTGGCTCAAGGGGACAAGCATCCTTTTCCTTGGGTGTATGGCGTGGCCACCTGAAGAATGAGCCCAACAGGCAGAGACCTGAGCAGGACTGGGACATAAATATTCCCTCAACTTATCTCTCACCCTAAGGTTCCTCTATAGTTATGTTTTCTAAGACCCAAAGTATTTCACAAGTCACCAGAATCAAAAATAAATTTGTAGGGCAGAAAATGATAGAATCTTATGTTGGGTTTTTACTTATATCAAGGATAAATAGTAGTTGTGGGAAAAGAAGGAAAATTCAATTGGGATTAGCATTTCCTTTAAAAAGTAGCAAAGTTGGGACTTCTCTGGTGGCCCAGTGGCTAAGACTCTGGACTCCCAATGCAGGAGGCCTGGGTTCAATCCCTGGTCAGGAACTAGGCCCTGCATGCCACAACTAAGAACTGTAAATATACATAAAAATTCATTTATGTGTAGGTAAATAATAAATAAATTATTTAAATAATTTATGTGTACATAAATAAATATTTTAAAAAACATAGAAAAGCTCATTAACTTTTATTTTTATATAGACTCCTTGGTTTAATTTATTCTCATTCAATATTGAGCTTTTTAGAAAAATGGTACTCATTAATTTCCTAAATAGGTAAATTAATTTCTTTTCTTATATAACATATCTCTTGTATGAAATTTTCTCTCATAAAGTTTTATACACACACTTCAATTTAGGAATGGCTTTAATTAGATTAAAAGGTACTAAAGTTATATGCAAATTTAATTTCAAGTCAAAGTCTAATTTAAATTCACCAGGAGAGCTCATCATTTAAGAAAATCATCCAGGTGGTGCTACTGATAAAGAACCTGCCTGCAGTGCAGGAGAAAAGGAGACACAGGTTAGATACCTAGGTTGGGAAGAGCTTCTGGAGGAGGGCATGGCTACCTGCTCCAGTAATCTTGCCTGGAGAATCCCGTGAACAGAGGAGCCTGGAGGGCTACAGTCCATAGAGTCGCACAGAGTTGGACACTACTGAAGCGACTTAGCACACAACTTATATTTTGTAGTAAGTCTAATTATCATTTCATCCATATTTTATAAAGAAAATTAAACAATGATATCTATGTTTTAGCTTAAGATTTGCCTTGAACTGATTGGCGAATTCAGCCATTGTGAGCTTCAGATTCCTTCTCTGTAAAATAAAAAAACTGGACCAGATAATCCTCTCATTCTCTCAGAGCTAAGTCATTCTGCCATTCATTGCTCTAGTTTTTACATACAAAATGTTTCAACATATTGTCAATACTTTCAAAGTTAAAAATGGAGTATTTCAAAGCATATCTTGGTCACTGTAAAATACCCCTTTTTCTCTAACCTCGTTTTGCATATGTCTAGTCTCCTTATGTCTTTCTCACAGTAGCTGAGAACTGTTCTAAGTAAATAAATATATATGTACATATATTCATATGTGTATGAATTCATGTTTATATACTTTTTAGAGCAGTAGTGACTCATCTGAAGAAAATGGAAATGGTGATAGCTCAGAAGAGGAGGAGGAAGAAGAGGTAAGGAATTTCTGCAGTCTTTTTTTTTTTTTTTCCATAACAAACCAGGCAGCACAAAATAAACAAATAAATAGGAAACTAGTTCCCTGTAGCTTAGACTCAGCAAATAGCCATTGCCAGCTTACCAACTGCCCCCAGTCTTCTATTTTGGTGAAATGGGGTGTTATTTAAATTAGAATTAACTAAAACAACCTGTTTAAAACACTGTTACAGTTTGGGGTTAAAGTTACCTGTAGGTGGTACATGAATGCAAAAGTATCTCCATTTTAAGTGGAAGAAATGTTGATTCTGGAAAAAAAGGAAGAAACCATTATTTACATTTATAGATGGACAGAGTGTGATGGTAAAAGATAAATACATAATAATCCTAAACTTAGTGCAATACTTGTTTTATGTTTTGCAGTAAGTTTATAAGGACTGAATTTTAAAAATTCAATTTGATGAGTTAGTAGTATAAGAAAGTTAGTCTTAGATTCTCTACAGTGTTACTGTGATTCATCTGCCTTTCTTTTTTCTTTTTTTAATGTTTATTTATGGTTGCGCTGGATCTTCGTTGCTGTGTGCAGGCTTTCTCTAATTGTGAGTGGGGCTACTCCAGGTGCAGCACTCAGGTTTCTCATTGTGGTGGCTTCTCCTGTTGCGGCAAGCAGGCTCAGTAGTTGTGGCCCATGGGCTTGGTTGCCCTGTGGCACATGGAATCCTCCCAGACCAGGTTTCGGACCCGTGTCTCTGAACTGGCAGGCAGATTCTTAACCACTGGACCACCAGGGTAGTGCCTCATCTGCCCTTCTTGACTCACACAGTAGGGTTGTTCTTTTTAATTAGAATTTCATATGTCTTTTTGTCTAATAATGAAATTCATGTCCTTTCAGAAATGCAAATACTCAAGATGTAGAAATATCTTCCTATGCAGTGCTACAAATTAGTATAGTTCATGGCTAAAGTTCATCTACATAACCTGGAAATTGGACTAACATGTTTACAGCTGATATCTTTGCCCATGCAAACTACTATTTAGGTACACTTTCCTGGATAGTAAATTATAGCTATCCACTGGTTTGAGAACCTTCTAAATTCAGGTATTCTTTGGTGCTATTTATGAAGAGACAATGACAGTCCAAAATGGATCATGGATAAATGTCTGCTATCTTGAAAACAAAGTGGTGTGGGAACTTTAAAAGTGACAAATAATTAGTTTAATTTTTTTAACCATAAAATAACATTTTCAGTACCACAATTTAACCCAATAGCTTTTAAAGGAAGACCTTACAAGAATGTCAAGCCAGCACCAGGAAAAATACCACTATTAAATCACACAAAATTTTACCTGGAGTTCCACTTACTAATCTTACACAAGACCTAAGCTAGGGTAACCATTTAACTACAGCTGTTTGCTGTACAATGACTGTAAAATTGCCTTACCAGCTAGATTTCCCAATTGGATTGCATACCTTTTGGCAATGGTTCTTCATTTGTTGTAATGGTGGTTGGGAATGGAGGAAGATTAAGAGTCCTTGAGGACTCTGATGAAATCTTACCTACTCAGTATTTTCCCAACAGTCTGTGAACATTTCTAGTCCTCTCAGAACATATCTGCAAACTCCCCATGACCCAGGACACTTGAGACCACAGTTACAACCCCTGCTTTTAGGATGAACAGTGCTGTAATCTCTTTTGCATCTCTTCACGCTGCCCAGCTCAGTTTCGACTACATATTAGTACCCAGTCAATATTTGGTAGTTTGGTTTTAGAACTTCAGAGGAATAAATGCTCCAAAGACCATTCATTCAAAGTGATAATGGAAAACTGTGAATAAAACTTGTAGTCTTCTATTCTGAAGAGAATTTAGAACTTCTTTTTTTCCCGTCGCTTCCCTAAAATTTCATTGGCAATTTAGGTTAAATATAGAGTCCCCTGGAATTGTATTCCCAAGATCAGGTGCTTAGGCATATTTTCTACTTCATTATCATGCATTTTTCCCCTCTCCTAAATTATCCAGTCTCACATTTTAAAGTTTTATTGACACACTTGCTTCCGTTGTGGCTCAGCTGGTACAGAATAGGCCTGAAATGTGGGAGACTTGGGTTCGATCCCTGGGTTGAGAAGATCCCCTGGAGAAGGGAAAGGCTACCCACTCCAGCATTCTGGCCTGGAGAATTCCATGGACTATACAGTCCATGGGGTTGCAAAGAGTCAGACATGACTGAGCGACTTTCACTTTCAATATACATAATACAATTATCATGAGTTTGTAGATGATTGAAATTTCAGAAGTCAAACACTTTAAGTATTACCCAGAACCTATAGAAAAAGCAGCACATGTTTTGTGCTCCAGTCCATTCATTAACCAACCCCCACCAAGGGTAAATGCTAGGATGACTCCTATCAGAAAGATTGTTTTTGGCTCTTTCTGTGTTTCATTCATACACACACACATATATATATATATATGGAATCATACAGCATATACTCTTTTACATGTAGCTTCTTTCACTCTCAGCTTCAGAGACTGACCCATATGGTTCTGTAGTTGTAAATCATTTGCTCTCAATATCAGTATCTCATCATGTCTGTGTATCACCATGTGCTAACCTTCTGTTGATGGGCAGTTAAGGAGTTTTGAGATTTGGCCTGTGACCAAAGAGTGCTGCTGTGAATGTTTTAGACTCCTTCTGGTGAACATATGCATTCATTTCTGGAGGCCGCTTTACTTAGACATGAAATGTCTATGTTGAAAGGTCTGCATATATTCATCCTGAGGAAATGTCACCAACAGTTTCCCACATCCAAAATACTAATGTAAACTCCCACTATCCCTATAGGAGCATTCCATCAGCTCTACATTCTCATCAACACATGTTTCTTTCAGTCATTTTAGTCATTCTAGTGGGTTAATAATACACTCAAGTACAAATGACAAAATGAATTTTTCTATTCAAAAAGATATTTGAGGCCTAGGGCTTCCTCAGTGGCTCTGATAGTAAAGAATTCACCTGCAATGCAGGAGACCTGGGTTTGATCCCTGGGTCAGGAAGATCCCCTGGAGAAGAGAATGGCTATCTACTCCAATATTCTTGCCTGGAGAATTCCATGGACAGAGAAGCCTGGCAGGCTGTAGTCCATGGGGTTGCAAAGAGTTGAACATGACAGAGCAACTAACACACATACATCCATCAAAAGTTTGACCTACTTTCCTTTTTAAGTCATTGCAGCAGGACAACCTTAAAGTACCAGAAGAAGAAAGGGTGATGTAGGAGAAAATAGAGAATCCTACGAATTGGGAGTCTGGGTCTGTGGTCATGACCCTACTGCTAATGAACTGCCATGTCTTTGACCTCATGCTAGTCATTTATCCCACTGGACCTCAGTTTTTTCACTTGTGAAACAAGTGTGAAGGACCCAATCTGTATATTTTCCTACCCAAAAGAGCTTTCCTCTTTCTCCCCTAAAAGGTTTAGTCTAAAAGCATATAAACATGAAAAAGTAAATAAACAGTATGACGTTTGTGGAATATTTGACAAAGTTAGCTTGGAGACTGTTTTGAGGTGGACTCTAGTAGTCCCAAGTGTTCATTGAAACAGTAAAATTTACAAATCTGATGAAACAGACATAGTTCATTTTAGTAATAAGGAAAGCTAAATGTGGCTTTGGTTTGTTTGTTTTGAAGTCATAAATATAAGATGCCTAGTTAAAGTTATCCTAACATATAATCTCTTCAAAAATGCATTGAAATAAATTCACTTTTCTAGTATTCATTTAAACTAAATAAATTCTCTGTGTATGAATTCCTGACTTTCAATACTAGCTGTGAATTATTTTGGGAGATTAACTCAGTCAACAGTTTATTGCCTAACAACATGAAGTAAAGACAAAATAGTAAAATATTGAAGATGATAAAAATATTCATAGAGGTGTAGTGATTTTTAGAAAACATCTTCCTACAATAACATAATACATCAGTAAGAGTTTATTGGAGTGTTCAGTTTCTTCATTTCACTGAAAAATCATGGAATCTTTTGAATACTGCACATAGCTCAGAACTGGCTTATATGTTAGCAGATGGATTTTGAATTTAATATAGCTCTTTTTCTTTAAATACCCTTGAAAGTAAATGAAATACATTCACTTCTTTTTTTATATAGTACATAAGACATGCAATTAACTTGTTTGAAGAGAGGGAGTTCTATAAAAAAATTCCTTAAAATAAAAACATCCTATGTGTAGTGTGAGCAATTCATATAAATCCTCCTCCTCATTAAAAATCATCATGGTACAACAAAAGGGCTCAATTCTTTTAGTTGGAAAGATATAGTTTCTTCACTCACCATAAGACTTTATTCAATTATTTAATTTATCTGAGCTCACTTTCCTTTTCTAAAGAGTGTAAGTAATAATCTTACCTTATAAGGCTGTACTAGGGAATAAGAAAATAAGTCTAAATTTCTCAGCTTATTTGTCAGCAAATACAATAATTAATGTACTATCATGTCATAGTAGTTATTAATAAGACTTCAAGAGCCTAAGCTATATATGTTATAATACCATATAGTCAGATATGCTGAAACTATTACATAAATATTTTTGAATTGATTAAATAGAATACAGAAATATCTAAAACATACCATAGTAAGGTAAATAGGGTGAAAATACTTTTAATTCCAAGAAGTGAGAACTGCAACGGCATAAGAAGCAGCAGAGATACCAACATGGGGCGACAAGATGGCTGAGGGTTTCCCTCAGCCATTGTTATTTTTCCAATAATGGTTCATGACTCCAACAAACCTTGAGTTATCTTTCAGCTAAAATAATTTTTTATTACTCTGGACATTTTCAACAGGAGACTTCAAATGAAGAAGGAAACAATGGAGGGAACGAAGATTCTGATGAAAATGAAGACGAAGAATCAGAGGCTGAGAACACCACCCTTTCCACTACCACACTTGGCTATGGAGAGATCACCCCTGGAACTGGAGACATAGGTCTAGCTGCCATCCGGCTTCCCAAGAAGGTAACAGCTCCTCCAAAATGTTCAGTCTGCTTTCCTTTCTTTACTGAAGTCCGAGGTTATCCTGACAATATACATACAGTATTTTATATTATCTTCATTAACTTGATGAAAAAGTAAGAGCAGGTACAATATCCCTGTTTACAAATAAATAAGAAGAGATCTTTTTCCAGGCAAGATCTCTTCCCATGTTCTTACACTGACTTTTCAACATTATCATTGAAGACTAAGGCCAAGCATCTTAGCAATGGATAAAAAGTGCTGAGAGATACCATTGCAATTTCTGGAAAGAGGTTTCAAAGGCAGAAAAAGTGGGTAGCAAAGTTATAGAAAGCATCTCCCACAGAAAAGACTCATTTATCAAGTGGCTTTTTCTCCATCGGCATCCAATGACAAAGGTACTAATTCTGAATTTAAAACCTCCACCAGTTCTTTTGTAAGTTAAACTTGAATTTTCAATTCAAAATTACATGTAGTACAATGATGTCAGTACAGAAAGCTTGTGCTGGATGAAACAATGGCCTTAAGTTTTATGTTTTTCACACCTAGATTTGAATTCTTTCAAACTTTTCCTTATAGGCTGGGGCTACAGGAAAGAAAGCTACAAAAGAGGATGAGAGTGATGAAGAAGAAGAGGAAGAAGAAGAGGAAGAAAATGAGGCAGAAGTGGATAATAATGAGCAAGGCATAAATGGCACCAGCACCAACAGTACAGAGGCAGACAATGGCCATGGCAGCAGTGGTGGGGATAATGGAGAGGAAGAAGGTGAAGAAGAAAGTGTCACTGAAGCCAGCACAGAAGGAACCATAGTGGCTGGAGAGACCACTGCTTCTCCAAACGGTGGGTTTAAATCTACAACCCCGCCCCAGGAGGTCTATGGGACCACCCCACCACCGTTTGGGAAAACCACCACTCCTGGGGAGTATGAACAAACAGGCACCAATGAGTATGACAATGGGTACGAAATCTATGAAAGTGAGAATGGAGATCCTCGTGGGGACAATTATCGAGCCTATGAGGATGAGTATAGCTACTATAAAGGGCGTGGCTATGACACCTATGATGGTCAAGATTACTACAGCCACCAGTGAAGGTCCAGGCTGGGATGAGTTCACCCATTCTGGGATTCTGTGTGGCTACCGTTTTCAAAGTTCAACTCAGGAAGGTGCAATAGAACAAATGTGCATTTTATAATATGGAATGGTGCTACTGTTCCAAAGTGGTTTTCTGTAATTGCTTCTGCCAGTAATGGGTTTCTTATTGCTTTTCCCTAGTATGTTATTGAAAGGTCATCAATCAGGGCCATTCATCAAGTGGTAAACCAATGCATGAGATAGTGTGTGACTGAGTATTTTGAGGTTGTAGTCCTATAACTAGTAATTTTAATGTGTTTCCACTAACTGCTAAAACATATTCTGTGCAAGAGCTGCTTCTTAGAAGAGATTAGATTCACTAACATTAGTGACACTGTATACAATAAATGTGCAGTTCTTTAACCACACTACCTGTCACTGTATATTAGGTTTCATTATCACTGTCATGTATTTTTATGTGACCTGTATGTATATTGTATCTATGGATTTTATCACAAATAAAAATGCAACCCTTCAGATGTGTTATAATTATGAAGAAAAATGAGACATTCAGGGTGGAAAAAGGGGAGACAGAGGGAGGAAAATTCAGCTCAAGGAAAAAAGTTTATTTCTACTATGATTTAAAACTCAGAAAAGCTATAGACATTTTCTCATTGATAAATTGACTTGACTAAGATTTTAACATGTTTTTGGGCAGGGTCAGCCATGTATAAAAGATCAACAGCTTTTATTAGACTTGCCATATTTTACAAATAAAAATGTAGGATGCCTAGTTAAACTTGAATTTCAGATAAATAATGAGTAACTCATTAGTATAAGTATGTGTAATGCAATATTTGGCCTTTGTGAACTATTTGGGACATATTTGTACTAAATGAATGATTTATTATTTGAAATTTAAGTTTAATTGAATGTCCTGTGTTATATCTGGCAACCCCATACCTATTTGATTTGGTTTTAGGTAGGGCAGGGGTGGGATGAGGTAGAAAACTCTTACACATATGTTAATCCATCATCTCCTACCTTTTTATTATGAAAAGAACCAAGCCTTCAGAAAGGTTAGGTAACTAGTACATGAGCACTAGATTCACCAGTGGTTAACATTTTTCCACATTTATCTCTACTTATGTGTGCCTATCTTCATATGTATATATTCATATGTATATATATATGTATATATATTCATATGTATATATATGTATATGTGTGTATATATATATATATCTTTGTTGTTGTTCAGTAACTCAGTCTTGTTCGACTATTTGTGACCGCATGGACTGCAGCATGCCAGGCTTCCCTGTCCTTCACCAGGATACACACACATACATACATATATATACACACATATACACTTTGCCAAACCATTAAAGAGTGATTGTAGACATCATGGAGTCATAATGCTTCACCCTTCAATACTTTAGCATTTAGTATTAGAACAAGGAATTCTCCTATATAGCTGCCATATCATTCTCCTTCTTAAGAAATTTAACATAGATATGCTAATATTTTCTAATACACAGTTCACACTCAAATTTCCCAATTATTCCTATAATATCATTTATTGCTAACTCAGTAGATCCTCACTATCATCACTATCCATCATCTATCAGGTAGATTTTATTGTCATTGCCAATATTATTGACAAAGGGGCTGAGGAACAAAGACGTTAAGCAGCTTGCACCAGATCATTAGGGCAAAACTGAAGTTAAGACATAGATAGGATCTGTTTCTTAACCATTAGCCTATGTTCATCAGGAATGCTATATTCATTAGTATGTATTCATTAGGAATGGATGTTAATCCATGAAGGGCAGAAAATCTTTAATGATGAAGGCTTGTTGAACAAATAAGCCTTGTTCTCTATCACAGATTTCTTAGAACCAGCTATATTTTATGACTTGAGCCCTAAAGAACACTTCCAAAGCAAGGGTCCTCTGATATTTTTGGTATACCTTTCTATATAGGCTGTATGGTATTATGCAAAATACATAAAACCTGGAAGTAGGTGGGTTTGAATGATGGTGATATCAAGATCCTCCTTCCTTAGTCTTTGTTCCCTCACCTTCTATATATGGAGTGTAGTTGGCAGGTTGCTGTTCAGAATCCAATACATTGTGAGATACCCAGATCACCATAACCTCTCTCCTCTCTAGTCCTTTCTTTTCTGTATCTTAACACTTAGGTGTATCTGATTGTAATAGAATTACCTGACCATAAAAATAGCCTTTTGAGAATTCACAGAACTTTTTTTCTTGTCCTAATGAATCTTTGTAAGCAAAAACTTTTGATTAGATAGACGCCTTGGGAATAGTGTGATAAATATTTATTAGGTGATATGGGTAATCTTTCCTATTTATTTGTGACATGGTCACAAACTAAATCAATACATCATAGAATCATCAAATCTTAGATTTAGAAAGGATTGCTGAAATCTCTGAACTTTATTCATATTTTGAAGTTATTCATTGTTATATAAGACTTCCCTATAGCTCAAATGGTAAAGAATCTGCCTGTGAGGCGGGAGACCAAGGCTTGATCCCTGGGTTGGGAAGTTCCTCTGGAGAAGGGAACGACAATCCACTCTAGTATTCTTGCCTGGAGAATTCCATGGACAGAAAAGCCTGGTGGGCTATAGTCCATGGGGTCGCAAAGAGACGAACATGACTGAGCAACTAACACAGTTCACACAGTCTAGCCCATTGTTATCTACAAAAATCAGTTAATCTTTGCTTTTATGTTTATTTGTTTGCTTTGCTTTTGACACGTAATATGGGTGTCCACTATTCCACCTCAGGGATTCAAGTTAGTACACTTCAGTCCCTAAGTACAGAATGATGACTGTTCTCCACCATTGCTCAAGCATCTAGGAATCTCCTTCAGACTTGCAGCATAATTTTTTAAATTAATTTATTTTTTAAATTTTCTTTACATTATTGTGTTGGTTTTGCCATACATTGACATGAATCTGCCATAGGTATACATATGCTCCCTCTCCAGAACCGCCCTCCCTCCTCCCTCCCGATTCCCTCTCTCTGGGTCATCCCGGTGTACCAGCCCTGAGCATCAAACCTGGGCTGGCAATTGATTTCACATATGATAATTAACATGTTTCAATGCCGTTCTCCCATATCATCCCACCCTTGCCCTCTCCCATAGAGTCCAAAAGACTGTTCTATACATCTGCGTTTCTTTTGCTGTCTCGCATACAGGGTTCTTGTTACCATCTTTCTAAATTCCATATGTATGCATTAGTATACTGTATTTTTGTTTTTTTTCCTGGCTTACTTCACTCTGTATAATAGGCTCCAGCATAATTTTTAAAGGAGCACTGTGGCAAGGACTTCACTTGGAGTATGCAGTGGTAGCAGAGGGAAGATTAAAACTGAGTCCAGAAACTAGCATAAATGGGTAATCAGATAGTAAGGCCTGTGTACCATCAACTACCCAGGGTCCATGGAGACAATGAAGTTCTTGGATGAAGACTAGGAGGTGGGCTGGTGAGGGCTATGATTTAACACAGTCCCTGCACACCTTGTAGGCTTCCCTAGAGGCTCAGTCAGTAAAGAATCTGCCTGCAATGCAAGAGGAGACCTGGGTTCGATCCCTGGGTTGGGAAGATCCCCTGGAGAAGGAAATGGCAACCCACTCCAATGTTCCTAGGAAATCCCATGGACAAAGGAGCCTGGTGGGCTACAGTCCATGGGGACAAAAGAGTCAGACACGACTTAGTGACTAAATCACCATGGCAAACCCTAATGATGCCCTTCATAGCCACTCTCTCCTCTGTATCATGCAATATCTTCTGCATGGATGCACCTTCTTGAAATACTTTTCCTACTTATATGTCAGAGTTTCAATCTCTTCCTGCCATTCTAGCTAGCAAGCCTCCCTGGCCTCTTGCTCCAAATTCCCTTTGATCTTCCCTACCAGAAGCTCTATTTTCTGTAATTCCTCATAGTATCTACTGAAGGCTCACCTGGAAGAAACTTGATACAAATTATTAAAAAAAAAAAAAAGAAGAGGAACATTTCAATTTTTCCCAGGGAAAGATAATCTTTCCCCCAAGAGTGAATCAAATGACTCCTCTGAATGGAGAAAAGATAAAAAGTCAAAGTTATGCTTATATGGGTGGTGGTAATGAAGTTGCATATTTATACTCTCCTACACATAGAAAATTCTTTTATCCTTGTTTAATGGTAGAAAGCAGTCTGTAGCTGTGACCGAGATCCTAGGTGCCAGTATCTGTTCACCCTTATTTCTCTGAACTCTGGGGGTTTTTGGCTAAGCCAGTGGCTACAGAATAAATTCCAATTTCTTCCACTTCCCTTGGAGCTAGATGTGTCCATTTGATTTAAGTTCTGGCGCAATTAAATGTGCACAAGCTCTTGGTTGTCTCCCTCAAGATAGATGTTATCCTCTTCCTCTTCCTCCCATTTCTCCCTCCTATGACTGGAATTTAACCATGGTGGTGAGCCATCTGTGACAGTCTTTGGAGGACAAGGTCACAAGGTAGAAAATGTCTGGCTTTAAGGAGCACGATATCAGTCGTGGACACCCAACCCCTAGAAATTAACTTCTATTTTTTTAAGCCACTTTGCTAACGGGTTTCCATAATTTTTTTTCTGAAAATTACATACTAACCCAGTAGTTCTCAAAGTGTAGCCATCAGAACAGCAGTATCAGTATCACCAGAGAATGTGTTAGAAGTGCAAATCTGGAACTCCATTCAAGATCTATTAAATCAGAAACGGGGGTGGTGGAAGTGTGCAGGTAATTCCCATGCACCTTAAGATTTCAGAAACAAAATTTTCATCAATATATTAAATAATGTTTATTAGACACTTGCTAGGTGTCAGCTAGTTTCTAAGTATGTTACATATATTACTTCACTTAATTCTTACAGTTCCTGGAAGTCAACTCCATTTCATAGGTAAGCATACTGAGTTACAGAGATCTTTAGTAACTTGCCTGAGACAATAGGGCTGGTAAGTGAAGAAAAGGAGATTGGTCCAGGGTTCATGCCCTGGGTACCTCTCAGAGCTTCTTTCTTCATATAGAAAGGATATCCTGTTAAGGTAAGTGAATCTATCTGGGAATCAGAAGAGGAAACTTTGGGTAAGAGCATGTAAAACAACCATAACAATGTTTTACTCCTTTGCTCTTCAGAGTTAATAAGATAAAACTTTACAGCTTTCATGTCACGCTCAGGTGATCAAAAAAAAAAATTCCTTTAAGAACAGCAACTGCTAGTAAGCAAGGAAAATCTCCTTTTATGCTGTTGCCAAAATAGGGCATTACCTTGTCCCTTTTGAGCAGTCAAGCATCCCCACATGGCAGTGTGATTCTAACAGGGCCATGAAGATCCAACTGTAGCTACTGGGTTTGGTCACTGAAATTCCATAGATTCAGCCAGTAGGGAGACTGAGCTCTGCTGGAGTCAAGTAGTTTACACAAGAGCAATAGCAGGGTCAGCATGAGGTCCTCTCCCTGCATCCCTGGTCCCATGGGAGACCCTGAACCAGATGGCCAGATGACAGACAGCACAGGTCCTGGGTCATTCTGCTGATGAGCGACCAGCTCACGCCTCTAGCCAAGAGATTGTTATTCAGTTTCTAAGTCATGTCTCTTTTGGAACCCCAGAAGACTGTAGCCCATGGACTGTAGCCCACCAGGCTCTTCTGTTCATGGGCAAGCATACTGGACTGGGTTGCTATTTCCCTCTCCAGGGGATCCTCCCACCCCAGGGATTGAACCATGTCTGCTGCTTTGGCAGGTGGGTTCTTTACCATTAGGCCACCAGGGAAGCCCAGCCAAGCAGAAAGACTTATGCCGAGGTCTGCAATTAAACCCTAAGGCGAGGCAGGTGGGGGTAAAATTGAAAGTCCTATACTCAACTGAAACTAGGGAGGTGGATGAGAAATGACCTTGTGGTTATCTCCCGTAAGACAGAGAGGAGGTCTGCCTAGAGCATCTCCTCAGCTGGCTGCTCATCCCTTCTTGCTCCAGGAGAAATCACAAGGCACTTTGCCCAGACTAATGCTGGACTGCAGTCAGTTCTTGCCGATAAGGTTTACATGGAGGCGTGCAAGGTTGTCAGAGAGCTGCCCCTCTAAACATCTCTTCTAAACACTAAGGTTTGGGAGGCTTAGGAGTGTCCTGGACCATTTAAAGAAGGCTGGCCACACAAGGAAAGGGAGTTTGGATGGACTAAGAAGGGTCCTAGGGCATGAAAGAGGGCTACTTCTGAGAGACAATTCATGGAGACATGTGGGTCCTCACCAGGCAATGAGATGCTAATTGGCCTCCCAGCACATGCCATATACTTCAGGGGTGGTTGGTCTGGATATTAGCATAGCCACAAGATAGCTGCTTCTGAAAGATGACTTTGCCCCTCTCCCTGTGGTCACTCCAGGGCCTATCTCCTCACTTCAAGTCCCTCTTACCTCCTCCATCATGATGCTTCAACCAATACCCTCCCCAGCTGGCAGCCAGGATGAGCCGTATTTAATCTAAGCCCTGAATATCCCTCTTTGACTTTTCAATTTATTATTGAAACATAAAGTCTATACCCTGCCTCTTTCGTGGTTTTCCCTGTTGATTTTCTATCACCCTTTCCACTCTTAAAAAGATTTTCACATTGCAAAACTAAAGCTTTAGCTTTCCAAATGACTGCTTATGCTGAAAGTTTCAAGAGCCTATTTCAGAACTGAAATACCAAATGTTGACTTTTTTTCCATTTGGATTCCTCTTATTTAAAAAGCAAAACAAAACAAAATCCAGTCCATCTCTAGGTAAAGTGAATCTCTCTGAATGATAAAGAGAAGAAATAAGAAAGATATAAGAAAAGCAGAAAAATACAAATACACTCTTCTGAAAAGGATAGTCTAATGTCAAGAAAAGTGAATTTCACCTTAAAAAAAGAGTCAACGTTGATTAAAAGGAAACCATGAAGCAATCACTTTTGTTTATCCAAATACAAGTACTTGTAAATATTTTCTCCCCTTAGATCTTTAAAATACTCAATGGGCTAGAAATTCATTAACTTGATTTGTTGTTCTAAGAATGAAAGTTTCATACAAATTTCATTCTTTCATATTCTGCTCTTTTTCAGGAGGCTTTCCTTCCTGTATTTTATAACTCCCAGGGTCCAGGAAGGTAAGCCCTCCATCAGTGTATACAGAATTAGTCTTATCTCTTTTTCTAATTTTTTTATTGGCATATAGTTGATTCACAACGTTTTGTTAGTTTCAGGTGTACAGCAAAGTGAAGCAGCTATAGCGTACATATATCCACTCTTTTAAGATTATTTTCACATATATGCCATTACAGAGTATTGAATAGAGTTCCCTGTGCTATGTCTTATCTTTTTAAAAAATACAAATTCAACGTTTTTATTTTGTTTTAGTCATGGGTCAGCAAACTGTGTCTGTAAAGGACCAGATAATGAATGTTTTTGGCTTTGCAGGCCATATGGCTTCAGTCACAACTTCTGTCACAACTCCTTAAATCTGTCACTGTAGCACCATAGACAAAATGTAAACAAATACACATGGCTGTGTTCCAATAAAACTCTATATGCAAAAACAAACAGGCCACATTTGGCCCACAGGTCATAGTTTGCTAACTCCCATTTTAGATGACTACATAAAGTCATAACCAAAAAGAATTGATTAATTTAAAATTTTTGTTGTTGTTGTTGTTTAGTTGCTAATTTGTGTCTGACTCTTTTATGACCCCATGGACTGCAGGCTCCTCTGTCCGTGGGATTTTCCAGGCAAGAATACTGGAGTGGGTTACTAGGGCCTTCTCCAGGGGATTTCCCAACCCAGGGACTGAATCCGTGTCTCCTGCATTGGTAGGCAGATTATCACTTGGCCACCTGGAAAACCCAGTTAAAAATTTTGTTAATTACTTTGGATACAAGCCAACTATCAATGAACTCAAAAAACATGTAGTAAAATTTCTGGTATTTAGTAGAGCAATCTGTGAGTTATTTCTTTTCTGCAGCCACTTAATAAAATGCTTCTGATACTTCCCCAACCTGAACACATCAAGAATGCTATTTATCTTTAATAAACAATATTGAGGATAATATTTTTATTATCATAATTATCTTTTGAAATTTAATGACAAATTTTCAGGCACGTCTCACCTCTTAGTGAGGGAAAGCTTAATCCTGACTCTAGCTGTAGGATAGTTATAGAAAATCAACAGCATAACGTAAATCATTACTTACACTGTATAGAAAGAGTTATTATCAAATCCGTACTACTATGGTTAATTCTATGGTTGCAGAATGTGGGCTCAGTACTTGTAATTCCCAGGCTCTAGAGCACAGGCACAATAACTGTGGCACATGAGCTCCACATGGCCTGCAAAAACAAAAATATTTACTATCTGGTCCTTTACAGAGGACCATGTTAGCAAGAAGCATGCAGGATCTTCCCGGATAAGGAATCAAACCCGTGTCTCCTGCACTGACAGGTGGATTCGTTACCACTGAGTCATCAGGGAAGCCCCAGATAAAGAGCTTTTAACCTACGGAATTATTTTAAGTCCTGACCCACCATATAAGAAGTTCAATTGGTTCTACTGCAGAAAGTCATATGGAGAAGCACCAAAGCACTATCTTAGATGGTGTAACCTAATTAAGTCTTCAAAGAACTCCTGCATGCACTCTGTCTGAATGTCCCAAATGAGAGATCTAGTAAGGACCACACAGCTGAGCCAAGTTACCCTATAGACACTTGAGAGAAAATAATCAATGAGTGTTTTAAACCACTAAGTTTGGAGGTAGTTTGTTACATGGCAATAGATAACTAAAACAAGAACAAACAAGCACAGAGGCAATCTGGGTTCATGAAAGTTAAGATAGTCAAAAGAAAAGAGCTGAAGTAAAATGATAACACAATACAGATAAACACGAAGTTTAAAAACTGAGAAGACTAGATATGGCCAAATTAGATAAGAAAACAGCATGTGTCCAATACAATGAAAAACTAGCCAGTATATGTCATCATGTTCTGTCTCTTAAGAGGATACTTGGTTCTGTAAAACAAAATGGCAAGGACTATTTGGGAATGAAAGATATTTCCTCCTTGAGGTCACACAACAAAATTTTACAGCTACTTCCAGTAATGTCACCATGTCCTGAAGGAAAAGTCTGGTGTCATTATAATTACATTTTAACCACACCCTCTGAGTTACACTTTAAGGTGTAATAAGACATCTTTCTAATATAAAAATAAAAGTAAATTATATTGACATATCTTTCTTTGCTAGTAATAGCTGAATTGTAAACAAATAGCCTAGAGCAACGAACACAGCTAGCTTCATGCTGTCCGTGACTCTTTGCGGTTCCATGAATCTTTGTGGTTCCATATCTGGCTGAAATTTGTATGTACTTCTGTTGCAATTCCCAAACACCAAGAGAAAAAAAAGTATAAAACCAAAAATAAACATAATTTTGCGGTAGATGAGAAAGTTGTAAGTGACGTTTTAAAAAATGACCTAAAACTCAGGATGAATATTGATCCTCATGAATGAACATATTTAAAACAGAAATGTTTCCTTCTGCTAAAAACACAGCAAGCCTCAACAGACCCATTTCAGACTCACTTCTGGAAATCAATAGGAAATAATTCTTCCATGAAATGCCTAAAGCCTTGACAAGTCTTTAAGGGTCCATATGGTAAAGAGAAGATGCTTAACAGGGGCCCCCCTTTTCCATCCTCAACACAGTAAAGACCCCCCACTGATTCAGGAGGGAAAACTCTTTATATTTATTGTGTATATAAATTAGAAAATAGAGCATTATTTTAGTTAGTCAGAAATATGTATAGTATATGCATACCTCTAAAGACCTGCAATAATACAGAGAACTGTATTATCTAATGTGTTAACAATATGTTGGGAACCAACATCTCACAAGATAAAAAGAGTTCCTACAATCTTAAGTTTTTAAAAATGTATATCAAAATAATTAGACCTAGAGCACAAGTACGAGAAGACAGGTGGGAGGTTCCAGAAATAGATGGAAAAACAAAACAAAACTACATAGCTTTACTCCTAGATGAGGGTCCAGTAACTGAACAGACTGTAGGTTACTAGTCAGCTCATGTTTTATATGATTGTTTTCAATCAAGTGAAGAATAAGGAATAAAAAAAAATCAGCACAAGATGAAATATGTTTTGTGGACTATTTTTTATCTAAAAATCTCTTTGAGGATCAATTCCATGTGTCAGGCTGGCCCAGGAAAGCCAAGCGAGGCGCATCACCTTGAGCCATAAGCCAAGAACCAGAAGAGGGTTCATGTCTATTTCCTGTTCTTTTTTATTCTTTCCTAATTTTATTTTACTTTGTTTTCCAATTAAATATAAATAGTGTGAGGCTAGATAACATTTTTTAGTGAACCCTGGTCTTTTATCTTTGGTTCCTAAGAAATGTTATGGCAAAACTGTTTATTACAGAAAAACATTTAGGAAATTTAGGTTGAGCTTTTGAAGCTCAAGCTCAATCAGGGGCAAGTTTTAAGACAATAGATGTAACATCTCTGCTTCACAGAACTTCAGCATATTCTCTGTTTTTCCCCCATGGTTTCCTCTCTGCAAGCTTTCAGCCAAAATAGGCTCAATTTTTTTTTTCTCTTTTTTTGCTTTAGTCAATTGTAGGTTCTAAATTTAAAGCTCAAGTTGCATTTTTATTTTTTGAGCTTTGAATTCATTTTAGCTTTGGGAGTGCATATATATTTAACTACTCCAAGTTTACTCCTTGGTAGGACCGGTAGCTAAGTCAATTTTTCTCTTAATATTCTATGAATTTTCTCTCAGAGAACACAGATTTATCTAGATAGAATTAAACACTCTTTCATTACTTAAATGAAGGGGAAATCTCTTATACACTAAAATTTTTTGAAAAGAGGGAAATACAAAGGAAAACATATTTGAGAGCTATCTGAAACTATAAAATAATATTAATGAAAAACCCCAATATTTTCTAAAGCCATATCATGGACAAGGCACATACCAGGTGCTTACTTCTACCTGATCATTCAAAAGTATAAAGGTATTATTATAGAAGAGGACAAAACCTTAAAATATTGCAGACTTTCTAATTGTTATAGAAGTTTGTGAATGTGTTACGTAGCTGTATGCTTCTGTTCAGTCTTACAGTTGACTGAACATTATTGGTTGGCCTCTCCTTTCCTTTGCTTCCATTTTCTTGTTAGCCTTTTTCTGTATCAGTCAAATCCTTTACATTTTGCTGAAATTCTGGTCATTACTATTTGCGATGTATAGGGAAATAGCCCACCATATGCTCTTAAACTTCAACTCTATTATTTCTTTCACTATTTCATTATTTTTTTTCCCTTATCAAATGAGTCATAAGAGGAAACATGGAAGGAAAATAGAGGACAGAAAGGAGATACAGAAGGCTGTCATCTGAATACCAGATGACTATATAATGATGGGAGGATGGGTGGGTTTAGTAGCTATTATGTATTTATCATTTAGTTTAGAATTAAGAACATTTTCCCATTTAATGTTTATGCTGACTTTATGAGACAGTACAGTGCACTGGTTTTCAAATCTCACTTTGGAGTCAGATTGCCAAA
This sequence comes from Antilocapra americana, assembly GCA_007570785.1. NCBI lineage: Eukaryota > Metazoa > Chordata > Mammalia > Artiodactyla > Antilocapridae > Antilocapra > Antilocapra americana. The sequence goes on from ML662438.1 coordinate 5,557,045, forward strand.
TTGTAAATTCCAGCTGGTTATATTAGCTGGATATATGACCTTAAGCAAGTCACTTCACATAACTGCTTATGTCTTATCACTGAAATCAGAATGATAGTAACAGTATCTACAATATAGAATTTTTGTAAACATTAAGTGAGTTAAAGACCACACTTATAATAATACTTGGATCTTGGTAATCACTCAACGAAAGTTTAGCTTATTATCAAGCTCTCCATTCTCAGATGGAGAAATTGAGGCTTACAGAAGTTCAATTTAGTTGCTTAAGAAACTGACCACAGCAAATAAGAGGTAAGAGACGGTATTTGAACTCAGGTCTGTTTGACTCCAAAGCTACCAGTTAAGTATCTCCACTGTCAATGACAATGTTCAAATACTCTAAACTTCATGGTTAAACGGTTGTGAATCAACAGGGGCCCCAGCCTAAGAGCTAAAATTTTAATCCTGGCAAATGTTGTAAGAACCAGCGTCAGACACTCAGAAGAGGATCTGCAGAATTTGGGAAAGCAGAAATAGGGATTCAGCCTGAACTAGAAAAGAAATCATTCTCTCAGCTAAAGCCGCCCAAGGGCTGTTGTGCTTGTTTGCTTTTGGTTTTTGTCTGTTTTGAAAGTTAGAAGAAATTGGGAGTTTACACTGAAACTTCATTACACATCATTCATAGTCTGTTAAATTGTGTTAAGCTATAGGTAGTTCCTGGGCTCCTCTTGTGGTTCAGCTGGTAAAGAAACCCCCTGCAATGCAGGAGACCTGGGTTTGATCTCTGGGTTGGGAAGATCCCCTGGAGAAGGGAAAGGCTTCCCACTCAGTATTCTGGCCTGGAGAATTCCATGGGCTACATAGTCCATGGGGTCACAAAGAGTCGGATGCGACTGAGCGACTTTCACTTCACTCCATAGGTAGTTCTTATTGTTTGGCATGAGTTAAAAAATTCTTACACTATCTTTTATTGATGTTTCACATAAAATTATAACATAAATTATCCCTCTGGGTAGTATAATATTTTAAACTAAATGGAACCTCCTGAACTCTTGCAATCATGATTTTGGCAGGCAGACTGGACCAAACAACTGTCCTAAAAATGCTTATTCCAATATGCATGTGCTACTTGTTTCATTGAAAAAGTCAGTGTCCTAAACAGACCATTTTATAACATTCACATATAAACCCAAACTCTCAATATTTCCTTCTAAACCACTTCTACAGTTTCCCCCCATAACAATACCATAGTGTAACTTTATTCTTCCAGTCACTCAAAGTGAAAACCTTGGTGCCATCCTTGATTCTTGATCTCTCACAGCCACATCCAGTACATCAGTCATTCCTATTAGCTTTACTTTCAAAATAAATCTAGAACGTGACCGCTTCTCACCATCTCTTCTGGTTCAAGTCCCAAATGTCTCATGATGGGATTACTGTAAGAGCTTGCTTGCCAAACTCTGCCTTTTCCTATTCAGTCCCTCCTTCAATTCCTCCTTTGCCCAAGACCTAAGTGAAGTCAGGAGCCTCATGATGACCCAGGGGCACTACATCTTCTGCCATCTAATACCCCTCTGGCCTCATTTCCTGCTATTCCCCTTTGCAGTCCATCCAGCCAAACTGACCTCTTTCCTGTCTTGAAACAAGCCAGCAGGCTCTTGTCCCCAAGAAGTCTCCTCTTCTCTTCCTTCTGCCTAGAACGTTCTTCCACTGGAAAGTCATATGTCTACTGGTCTTTCCTGGAAAGTCACCCTCTCAAGGAGGCCTTCCTGGGCCTCTTAATCTAAAATTTCACCCAATGTTCCCACTCCTAGTGCTTGTTATTGTCTTCTCCCTGCAACACTTTTTCTTCTTAGACTGAGTCTGTGTCACTACTCAACATAATGTATTTTATTTATTGCTTGTCTCCCCGCCGGCTTATAAACTCTGTGAAGACCGGGATTCTTTTTCCTATCTGTTTTGCTCACTGCTGTTTCCCTAATGCCTGTCACATAATAGGCACTCAATGCATTTTTCTTAAATATTGCTGAATTTCATTCAGGCACAATTGAAATTACAAACTTTCAACACAAAAGAACAGCTACAATGTTTGCTATTTGTAAACTTGCGAGTTACTCAGCCAGAACTAATAGTTCTGAAATCACTTTTAATTATTTGACAACATAATATACCAAGCTGAAGTATTTATATTTTCTGTTTATCCCACTTTCTGGAACATTTGATAGCAGCTTTTTACCACAAAAACATTTTTAGATTAAAATTACTCTGCCCCCTATGGTTATCTGTGGGCACTGGTAGCAAATTGTTTTCTAGTGCTAAATGAGCCAGTGCTGATTGGCCATTGGGTACTCTAACAAACTTTAAATTTCAGCAAAATACCCAAAGACTGCTAATCCTGCAGAAGAAACCAGGTATCCTGAAGGTCAAAGATCCCCAGGTAACTTGACTCTCTTGATAGCAAATAGCCTTATAACATAGTTTACACTGTTAAGATGCATGCCATTCAGGTAGGAATATTGCTTTAAAAATAAAAGCATATTGAAAGTATTCTCCAGTGGGCATAACTATGTAATATTTAGTGCTTTGTTTTATAAAAAGAAAGTGTGTTACTAAGCTCTAGAAATGAACAACCAAAATTTGTGGCTTGGTAGCAGTTTTCTCTCTGGTTTGACTACCAATATTATCAATCTCCACAGTGACTCAAAGACTTCAATTTTACTCTATACTTTTGCTTCTAAGACAGAATAAGGATAATATGATCAGACATAAGCTCTCAAACCTCATCTGCGCTGATATTTCTACTGATCAGCATAAGTCATCAGATACATGGCTTATACTGTCCTGATCTCTAGAACACTTAGAATTTAAATCATGACTAGGATTAAGGTTCTTAAAATTGCATTAATTTAGAGGATAATAGCCCAGGATTTTAGAATATATTTAATAGCTTTATTTCACCAAAGTTTTTACTTTGAAATGATTGAACATTACAACAGTATTTAGCTTATTTTTCCTATTAAAAGTATTTTTCTCTCAAGTACTACCAAAGAGTTGTATAAATTTTTAATTTTCATATTGGTTGTAATATGAAATGTAATTTCATATTACATTCAGACAAATGTAATATGTCTGTGTGGTAGTTAGTAAAATACTTAGTATCAAAACCAACAGATGAGTCATACAAAGTTCTGTCAACTTTCTTTTTCAATCTATTGGCTTTCTAGACTTAAAAAAACTCACTAGATTCTCTTAACACATTTACCAAAGTCAATGTACCTTTATCCATAATAAAATGCTAGTCTTTTAACATCATTTTGTTGAGCCCAATATAATACTATGATTAGCCTTTATATCAGCTCCATGTAGATTGTTCTGCAATAAGATAAAAGAATCGAAACTTATTCAAGGTGGTGTAGAGTCTGGCTCTAGAGCTGGCTGCTAATCCTGGTTCTGCTTCTGAACACCTAGGAATTCTGGGACAAATTATTTGAATTTGTGTCTATTTCCTAATCTATAAAACAGGACTGGTAATGCCACCTAACTCCACAGGGTTATTGTTAGCTTCAATAATTAAATACATGTCAAATTTTTAGAACATTGTTTGGCTCATTTTAGTTTTCAGTAAATGTTAGCTATTAAAATAGGTATTATATAAATTGTCTTGGTCTCCAGACCACAGGTGGCTCCCACTTCATATACTTTGCCAATGAGTATGAGGATATATATTTGGGCACCAGGCTGATAGCAAACAAGATTTCATTCCTCACAGTGGAGTTTGCTGTCCTGGCAGATTCATTTAGTCTGTTATGAGTTGCTATACTAACTTAATGTTATTTTTTAACTGTTTGTTTATTTTAACAACAATAGCTAACCTTTATTGAGCACTTACTATGTGCCAGGCTTTGTGTAAAGAGCTATCTAAGAGTTTTTTCATCAGATATAACTACAAATATTACTCACATTGTACAAATGAGGTAACCAAGTTTAGAGAGTTTAAATGACTTGCCCAGGGTCCCCTGGCTATTAAATAACAGAGGCAAGAACTCAAACACAAATCTCACTTTAAAACCCTAGTTCTTAATTTTGCTATTCTTCCTCTCTGAGACATAGAATTCTGGGTTGATCATTGCTATCATCAATACAGGTCCTTGAGTAAGGTGAATACACTTATAAAGGGCTAAAAGAAAAGAATGGTCATTAAAAAAATTTTTCCCTCTCTTGTTCAAATTACATTTTTATTGATCTACCTTCAAGTTTACTAGCTCTTTGCTTAATATTATTCTGAATTATATAAATAATTAAATTAAATTCTCTATCTCTAAAGACAAAAGGGAAAAGTTTGGGCTGACAATAGAGTAAATGTCTATAAATTCATTTCAATATTGTTTTAATAATGTTGGAAAATTTTCACATTCACATTGGAATGATTAGACACATGAAAGCTCGTAAAGTTTCTACACTTAAATTATTTAGTTTTTTTTAAACAAAAGGAAGTGGACTAATGGACTGCTGAGGAGATGGATGTTTGTATAGACTTTTGTGTTTTATTTATTCTTATGGCTACAGTTTATAAATGGCAATACTTTAGGGTAAAATATCATTGTCTTTTTACAGAGATTCTCAAAGATGCGAATCTTCTGTTTGGAACTGCTCCTTTTCAGCCTGACCCTGGCAGCACCAGTAAGCATTTACAAATTCAGTTGCACATCATATAATCTCTTGCTCTCTTTATCTATTTTTTCTTTAAGCAACATCTTAGTAAACTAGTAGCACTCACCTAGCTCAGTTACAATAAAATACCAAACACAGAGGTAGCATTCAACACTTGGCACAAATGTCTGTTACCAAGGAGGGCCTCAATGAACATGTAAGAAGAATTACAAGATGTCCACGTGTTGCCTTTGGAGAAGCATCAGAAAGAATATTTTCAAGAAAACCAATAGCCAGCCATAGGGTTTCAATCAGCTAATGTCAGTGAGCAAATATACTCAAATTGTAACATGTCAAAAGAACTTCTCAATATTTTACCAAAATATGAAAGAGTTTGACTTGACTGCTCTATGGTTAAGCAACTAGACTGTATAACTGCAAGACTACACAAAAGAACCAGAGCTTTTCTGTAATCCTTGCAACATTCCAGGACTGTGAGATCCTGCTAGTGATTTTTCTCTTCATCAGCGAGGCTAAAGATGGAAAGAAGTTCCCCGCAGCTTAACCCAAATCAAGCTCCAGTTTCCTTCTGTGTCTTTTCTTCTCCTTGATTCACCCAGATGAACACTCAGGATGTGACTAACTCGTCTTGCGAAAATGCTGAATGTTACAGATATTTTCTGCCAAGGAGACATAGTGCTCATAAGATAATGTCTGAACATCCTAACATCCTAACTTCTCAGGGTAACCTCTTCAGTTGGAGAAGCGTGGAAGCAAGTGGTCACTCTGTTGTCAGAGGAGAACCTACATACAGGTCCTGAGTGAGTGGGTAAGCAACCACTGACAGGCATGAGCCATGCCAACCGCTGAGGAGAGTAGGAGTTGAGAAAACAGGTCCCCTCTCAGCACGCATGCTCTAACAGTCCTGTGGGGGTGCGCACAGCTTAAAATAAACATCTGCCAGGCCCAATACACACAACTGACTTTGCTCCCTCAGGGCCACAGAGGCGCGTGCTTAGGCTTGAGAGGACGGAGTGGGTCCTGCTGACGCAGCTCAATCCCACCAGCTGAGGATGGGTCTATTCTGAGCAACACACTCCAAAGAACAGCTGGAGCGGCATCTCTGACCATTTTCCAGTAAATGTGCTATGTCAACACCAATCCACTGACCACCGGTCAAGAGAGGATGCCAGTCTTATTCCTCTGAGGGAAACAAGGCCGCCTCCATTTCAGAGCCACGTTCAAGGGCAGAATCGCCAAGTGGGTGGGGGGAGGAGGGGTGCAGATTTCAAGTGAGAGAGGTTCGGCAAGGATACAGAGACAAATTTGGAATTACATATAGCTATATGTGACATTTTCTTCCAGATATGGATTCTATTTGGGTAATTATCTAAATTATTCAATTACAGATTGGTGGTATCAGAAATCAGTGTATATTGAGCCACTTACTACCTATGTTCTGGAAATACAATCCAAATTCAAACTCTAGAAGAGGACAAGATTTTCCTCAATCCTCTTTGGGTCTCTGGCTTGGTCTGAAAATGAAACCAACAAAGACAGATTAACAGGAGAAGAGCATACAAATTTGTTTTATAATTTTACATGTACATGGACGCCTTCACAAAAGAATTGAGGACTGAAAGAAATGATGAGGGAAGGAGGTTTTTAATACCATTTAGACAAAGTAGTAAGATATTGTGAAGAATTGACAGGACAAACAGGATCCTTAACTAGGAAGATTAAGGATTAGTTTAACAAGATTTGTTTGCATATTCCTCTGTGCCATCTCTAGACTGATAAGAGATTGTCTCTAGTAAAAGGAGAATTTATTCCCTACCTTTAGGCAGAAAAGGGGAAACTTTTTCTACATGTTCTACTTCTTGATTGCTTTCAGCTCAAAATAATTTTTATGTCAAAAAGGCATATTTAGGGGACTTCCCTGGTGGTCCAGTGGTTAAGACTTTGCTTTCCAATGTAGGGGGTACAGGTTCAATCACTAGTCAGGGAGTTAAGATCTCATAAACTTTGTAACCAAAAACTAAAACATAAACTAGGAACAATATTGTAACAATTTCAATGAAGACTTTTTAAATGGTTCACATATTTAGGGGTAACACACTTGTTTCCTTCAAAAACAAAATTTTAAGTGAAAAAAATAAAATATGATTGTTGGGCCATGCAATTCAATCAATAATCATCAATATGAATTAGACCATAAAGACTTTGTTATAGGTTACTTTGTTATAAGTTCATGTTTTATTATTGTGAACTATATTTAGGTGCTCTATACTATCATATAAGTTTCTAACATGTTACATGTGTGTTCTGTAAGAAAATACTGAATACCCCAAACTGTCACTTCTTTCTTTTGCTTAATAGGTACCTATATCATTTTTAAATATTTTTTCTCTCCTATAGCCCCATTTCCAGAACTATTTAAGTTCTTTTAATATTTCTGAAGAATGATACAATGCTCTAAATTTATATGGACATGATCATATAAGAACCAACAAAAGGAGGGGGCAATAAAGAGTAGAATTATAAAATATGCCCTTAGGGGATAAAAATTACTATGAAACTGGAAAAAAGGTAATTTTCTTGTTTTTTTTGTTAGGTAAAATTCTGGATTTTTGATAGTGGAAGTAATGGAAAGCTTAATGGTTCATAGAGTCATTCCATAACTCACATTCTATAAAATACAATCTTTCAAAATGTCATTTTCCCTTTCCCTGAAAGAAAAACTGCCCAGGTGACTGGCAACAATGAAGTACCCTCCCCATTGTATTCCTTCCCCTTTGGTGCAGGGCTCTGGTTTCACTCTTGATGGACCAACAGGAGCATCATAGCCCAATTCTAGTAGCAATGACTGAACTTATACAATCAATGCACATACAATCCACATATCACTCAACTCTGATTTTAGTTCACTGATACCAAACACTCCCAGTGTGCCAGGGAAAATTTTTCAGTGGATACAAATGGCATTTAAGCTTTTTCACTTGGGGGGCCACCCCTCCCAACTCAGCTGTTCTCCCGCACTGAACGAGGTTCTGTAGTAGAGACAGCAATGTCTCCCTCTAGGGAAGGAAGGTCAGCACCCTCCTTCAATGCAGAAACAAACGTGATGTTACATGCGCATCTTCTTTTGGTCAGAATGATTTTCTACACTGAATAATCCAGGAGAGAAAAGGGTTTCTCAGGTGGCACACTGAAGAATCTTCCTGCCAACGCAGGAGACTTGGGTTTGGTCCCCGGGTTGGGAAGATCCCCTGGAGGAGGAAATAGCAACCCACTCTAGCATTCTGGCCTGGAAAATTCCATGGGCAGAGGAGCCCGGTGGGCTACAATCCATGGAGTCGCAAAGAGTTGGATACGACTGAGTGACTGAGAACTGAGCACTGAGCACTGACTGAGAGAAAAATAAAGGAGACATTTATTGTTTGAAGAAATAAGTGAAAGAAGAGATATTTGGTTGATGTTTTATTTTTTATTTCCTTTCAGACACTGCAACCACAGGCTGAGAAAACGAAGCAAGACTGTGTGGAAGAACAGAGGGTAAACAGAATTATTCTTCTCAAATACACCTCTTCCAACTCTATAAAGAGAAAAGTCAATATGGGGAAATTTTTAACTGTCAAAATATTCTTGTGTACCTAGAATGGAAATGGAAAATTACACAACATAATTTTGGCCCTTTAATCCACACAACGTGTGCTATAAAAGAAAAAAGCCTTCTGAATGGGAACTTGTTTCTCTTCATGTGTTTCTTCCTTCAGAGGGATGAAATTCTAGGATGTTGCTATTAGCAAAGAATATTTTCCCATGTATGTACATGAGAACCAAGTAATAAATGAGGGAGAAAACAAAGGGGAGTGAGTTAACAAGTCTTTATGAGGAATTCCGTGTACATGGAGTTAGTTTTCACATGCAACCAGAAAATTAAACAAGAACTCTCAGCATTTCATGTCACCAAATTGCAGTTTACTTCTGCCTAGCAGGGTTTCTCCTGGCAGTCTCAGAAAATTCTGTTCTAAAAACTAACAATCTTCTGTTCTCTATCTTAGCTTAAAATTACAAAGGCAAAAACTACAAGCTTAAGAGCCTGAACGTTTATGCTGTGAATTTTGCCAACTTGACATAAGCATGAATACTGTAAAATCTGCCTTTCTCCTCATCCCCCTGCCTTCTCCTACCTGAAAATATTACCAATTATCCATTTGCATTAAAATTTGATAGTAAAATTGATACACTCTGGGGGAGAGAACTGTTTGATACTCATTGTCAAGGAAAACCGATTTCAAGACAAACAAGCGGCTCTCTTCGGGAGCTGGCTGACATACGCCCTCCTGTGGTTACCAGAAGTACTACCATCTGTTAGACGCATAAGTAGACTTCACCGGAGTTAAAAATATCTTGTACTATTAAAAAGAGAGCCAGAAAACTTCTAAGTAAGAGATAAACCCACATTAATACAATGTTGTGTTTTTGTAGATAACGTACAAGGGTCACGATAAGAAACATGGGTATTATATGTTTAAGTATGTTTCCACCTCGTCTGGAAGGAAAAACCAAACTGATGTGAAGGTAAGCCAAATCCCAGTGATCCTTATCCTGAGCCAGCTCTGGATCAACACCAGGAGAAACTGTAAGGGAGACAGTTTACTTTTGTCTTGTCTGGAGTTTCTGTCTGTGGCTGGTGCTTCTGTCTTTTTCCCCTGGTCCCAGGCTCCTGGAACATCTCTGCTATGGACCTCTGTGTCCCAGAGTCTTCCTGACACAGACAGGCCACCTCATGCCCTGGACCAAACCCTGCCCTGCTTCAAGACTTGCCACAGCACATGTGATGCTGATGGACCCCAGACACCCATGAGTTTTTCATGTTATTGCCTCTGAATAAAGTAAAGTTTCTCCAGCACCACAATTCACACGCATCAACTCTTTGGCGTTCTGCCTTCTTTACGGTCCAGCTCTCTCAATTGTAGGTGACCACTGGGAAGACACATACTATTCAGCCTTGACTATACAGACCTTTGTCAGCAGTGTAATGTCTCTGCTTTTCATCACACTGAAAAGTTCGATCTTTTATAAGGAGGTTTTCTGGACATAGTGTATTATATACTCTTATGGGGGGAGGGATTAGAAGGAAATAATTTTGACCTTTTTTAGGAAAAAGTGACACATTTTAATGCCCCTTAAATTCATTCTACAGATGACACCATCTGTGTCAGGATGTTTGGAAGAGAAAGAATAAGTGCTTTGTCACTGGAATAAAACAATACCACTTTTCACTCAGTCCCTTCTTGTAAATTCATGGCCAAAGAGCTAGAAACAGTTTAAAATGCCATCAGCAAAATGACTATTTACTTTTTCCCCCCAAATCTGGCTTCATTTCCCATAAAAGTAGCAGTTTCCCTTCAGAATGTTATTTTGTTCTGCTCAATATTCTTTAAATGCATCTCTATGACTTAACATCTCTAAGACTCAGTGTCTTTTAAACTTATTGGTTGTAACAAATATATTTGAGTGCTTCCTATTGTACAAGATATTATGTGAGATAAATGATTGAGAAAACTTAACTCTTTCCAGGATTTTAGAGTTAGAAAAGAATAAAAAGTGCTTACAAAAATGATTATAACCTGAAAAAGAAAGTGCTATCTGACTGGTACCCCAAAAAGTCATGCTTTAGGGGTTGGAGTAGAAAAGATTAGTTCCTAAACTGGTGCTCATGGAAAGCTATATATTGGAAATAATTGAACTAGAGGATGAATAGGATTTGAACAAACATTTCTGTGGGAGAGACTATTCTCCATGAAAAGAATAACGTGAGCCAAGGCATGGAGATAGGAAAGCAGGATATAGGAAAGCAGATTGGCCAATGGATGTGTTCACTGTTCAATCATCATACAATCAACAATGCAATCAGAAGTCAACTGAAATAAGCAAATGCAAAATGATTTACCACCATATACCATGATTTAGAAGTTGTTTAACTTTTTTATAAAAGAACTCTGTTTGATCTTTAAAGAAATTTACACAGTTCATTAGTATATATGTTACTGTTTCAAAAGCAGTAAAAGCATCAAATAGAAAACCAAAACTTCCCCCCTTCAGAATAGGAAGGGGAAAAAGTTAAGAAGGGATTATTATAGTGTACCTGTTTAACTCAAAAGTTTCTATTAGCAGTGAGCTAATGAACTTGGTTGCAAAGGAAAGTATAGCTGTCCAGGTAAAATTTTCCCAGGTGTAACATCTCAAGTCAAATGTTTAAAATACTTTTTATTCTGAAATAACTTATTATAAAGTTTTTCTATTATATTTTCCCTCATGAGAAAACCTTATTTATTTTCAGAATATACCTGCCACTATAAAAGATTAGTAAATAATAACCCCCCAAAATAAGTCATTTTGAATTATATCTTAAAAATACTACACATTGGAATGTTTGTGTACTGCATATTAGCCAGCTTTGTAAGAATAGAAGACACCCCCATAAATCATTTTTATCTTGACAATTACCCTCTGCCTCCAACGTTGATAAGATTTATGTGTAAAAGCAGGCAGACTTCCAAGTAGAACAGTCTCCTATTTGAGGATGGATCTGAACCTAGTGACATAATAAGAGTGATCTGCACATGTCAACCTGGAGAAGACAAAGCGTTCAGTGAACATGGAGGAAACCTTTCCTTTCCTGGAAGGGTTGTACATGAAAGAGGAGATAACCTTAATGACCATTTCATCAGGAATAAAGGGATACTAGTTACTGGTTGCAGGTTTAAAAAAAATTGAAAAAAAATTTAGAATATCCTTAAGTGACATGATCTGACATGAAAAGTAACAAGCAACTAAGCTGATAAAATGTTCCAGGACAGATCAGCTGACCATAGGTCATATGTGTGAAGGATGTGGGCTGGGAGGCTGGAACACCCAACTCTGTCTCTGAGTGTTGCATTTGGAGCTCAGATTCTATAGCCTCTCAACAGCAATATGTCTAATATAAAAGTTTTCTTTTTTCTTGCCTTCACTTTTGCATGTCAACATTCTAGTTATTAAAGAAAAGAAATAAAGATAAGTCACGCAGTCATGTCCGACTCTTTGCAACTCCATGGACTGTAGCTTATCAGACTCCTCCATCCATGGGATTTTCCAGGCAAGAGTACTGGAGTGGGTTGACATTTCCCCTTCTTCTATTTGGGTACCAGTAGAAGGTTTTTCTTTGTAACTTTTTTCTTTGGCATAATCTTAATCCAAGTGATTACATCTCATTCCTAGACACTGCAGCAGACTCCTAACTGTTCTTTCTTAGCTTGATTCCTCCTTGTTACTCTCTTGCTCATACACCATCACGGCCTCTTGATCCTCTATAAAATAAAACCAAATTCTTCTGCCTGAAGTTCTGACACTTTGTATGTCTGTGCAAACCCTGACTGAATATGAGGTCTCTGCTCCACCACATTGCCCCCACACTTCATAAACTCTGTAGGACCACTACCTCTGCCTTTTAATAAGTCATCAGGTACTGCCTGGAACATGAAACACCAGCCCAACTTTTTATATGTCTCAGTCCCTCAATAAATATTTCTTATTTTGATTTCATGTTACCCACCAGTTCAAAGGTTTATGTAGTAGTGTTGTAAATTTTATCTCACCTTACAAGCTTGAGGTGGAGGGAAAGTATGCTATTTATTCTGTCTATAATTGTTCTGTTGTTCAAGAGCTCCTACCCGTGTGTTAATAAATAGGGAGGGAGTATGCAGAAATTAATTTAAATGCAACCTATTTAAATTAAGTTTATCTAATCTTTAAGCCTTCAGTTTCTTTTGGATAAAAATGCTCAGATCCTCACTTTCGCCATCTCCCCCTAAGATGGCAAGCATGCATAGAAGGGAGTCAGGTATGGCTCAACACCATCCATTACATGTGCCCAGGTTACTCAGTCATGTCCAATTCTTTGCAACCCCATGGACTGTAGCCCCCCAGGCTCTAAGTCCATAGGATTTTCCAGGCAAGAATACTGGAGTGGGTTACCATTTCCTTCTCTAATCCACTACTTACCATAAACTATATGTACAAACATGGCTTATACAATAGTGGAGAGGAAGTCAGTCATGGCATCCTCAGACACGGAAGGGACAATATTGCTAGCCCTGCCAAGTCATTGGCTACAATAGCGTAGGGCCAAACGTACAGTCTTAGGGTGATGGAGGGGACAGTGGGGATCCAGCCTCTCCTGGATCTCATGAACAAGGTAGATCCCTCTTTGTCTGCATATGTCTCACTTTATTCCTAGTATATGTGCTCCGCCTAAATACATTCCTCCTTTTAGAGCTACTTCACTCTCTCTGGAAAGCTCCTGAAAACCCTCAGATGCTTCCATATCTAGCCTGTGCCACAGAGGAAGAGTGAGTGGGCAAAATCCATCTTAGTCCCTCTTCTTCCTGACCACATTGTTCAAGTTTCCTGTAGCTTGGCTGTACCTCAGGTTCGTAAGGTGCTGTCTATGAAGCAGCATCCTTACAGACCTTCTTCCCAAAAGGAAACACTGAGATACAAGCATAAACACTCTTCTTCTCCACTCTCTTTTTCATCCCATTATTCTCTGAGGGGCTTTTCTTATCTGGGCCTTCACTACTTAAACTTATGATCTAGAAGAGTAGTTCTCAAAGTGTGGTTACAGACCAGCAGCATCAACATCAGCCGGGAACTTGTCATAAATGCAGATTCTAGAGTCCCACCCCAAGCCTACAGGATCACAAACTCTGGCGACTGGGTCCAACAATCTTTATTTTAGTAAGCCTTCCAAATAGTTCTGATAAGTGCTAAATTTGAAAACTATTGATCTAGACTATCTAATTTGGTTTATTACATGACAAAAGAGGAAGAAAATAAAGATAATGATTACCTTTTCAGACAATATTTAGGATCACCAACAGTTGTTGCAAAATCCTTTGTTTGAATGTCAGAAGCTTAGCATTACCTACATTCTTCTATTTGTATATCCTCTATTAAAAACAAAAGGGAAAAGGAAGAGAGGAAAATATTTATACCTTTGAAGACCAGGGCCAAAACAAAGAGAGAGAATAGGGGTGTGGGGAGGGAGAGAGAGAGAATGAGAGAGAGAGAATAATCATGTTTGAAAGATGAACTCCATTTCACTTGAAATGTCTCACTGGTCACAAGGTGAGGACCACACTCTGTCTTCCCCTAAATTCAGATCCTCCTTTAAAATCAGGCCCCAATCTATATTTGCAAATTTACCAATCTTCTGTAGGATTCTCCTCTTTATCATTCTCTTTAGGCTTTCTCTACTCCAGCCTTAAAGTTTTATTCATATTGTCTTTCAAATGTCTCCTGTTTCCAAACATTTGAATATGCCACTTATTCCTAGGATAGTGTCACCATTTTCCTTTTATGTATTTTAATCTCACCCACTCTTAAAGCCTTGTTCATTCTTCTTTTTCTGTGAAACCTGCTTTGGCCATTTCAAAATTATCTCTACCAACAAACCTCTTTTGAGTTAAAAGATTCTTTTTGTCTGGTGGAATTTTAAACATTATTGCCTAAGAATTATTAAATTTTAAAAGTTTAACATGAAATAATTACTTTATATTGAAAATTACACTTTAGCAGGAAGAAGAAAACAAAGGTATTGGTCTTCCCCGTTCTGGCAAGAGAAGTCAAGAGCCAGCACCTAAAGAAAACACAGTCCAGAAAAAAGAGGAAGACTTGTTCCTTCCTAGAACCAATGAAAATAACAAAAGCACAAAATCTCAAAATATTCCAGGATATAAACAGTCAATAAATGAAGACTACAGTATCAGTAGCAAAGAAAATGCCCACAGTGACCTGAAGATGTCCATTTATCCTGAATCGACTGGGAAGCACAGGGCTGAGGACAGAGGCAGTGCTATCCGCAAACTACACAACCAAGAAGGGTATGGCGCAGCTCTCATCAGAAATAACATGTACCACAGAATGGAGCCTGGGACTGTGACTGGACTCTTGGGGGAAGAAAACAAAGAGAACAAACCCAGGAATGTCCTAGGCAAAATTCCAGCAGATGCCAACTATGCTAAAGCCCCCTCACAACTTAAGAATCACCAAAGAGATTCCCAAGCCCAGAATATTCCGGTAAAAAGCAAAACTACCCACCTCATCCAACACAACATGGACTATTTAAAACAGCTCCCCAAAGTAAAAAAAATCCCCAGTGATTTTGAGGGCAGTGGTTACCCTGATCTTCAAGGGAGAGGAGATAATGATCTCTCTCCTTTCAGTGGAGATGGTCCACCTTTCAGGGACATTTCTGGTAAAGGAGATGCTATTGCTCCTGACCGAGAAGGTACAGATATTCAAACAGAGCTTTCCAGCCCAAGTGAAACTGAGACCACGAGTCCTGATGCAAGAGGGCCAGGTTACAATGAGATCCCAGAGAAAGAAAGGAATGGCAGAAAAACCACTGGAACTAGGGGTAAAACAGTCCAAGAGGCAAATACTGCTGATGTAAGCCTAGTGGAGGGCAGCAATGATATCATAGGTAGCACCGATTTTAAGAAACTCCCTGGGAAAGAAGGAAACAGAGTGGATGGCGGCAGCCAAAATGCTCATCAAGGGGAAATAGAGTTTCATTATCCTCATGTACCCTCAAAGGACAAAAGAAAAGATGGCAGTAGTGATGGAGCTGAAGGTACTAATTATAATCAAATTCCAAAAAATGGCAAAGGTAGCAGCAGAAAAGGTACAGAACATTTTAATAGAAATCAAGAACCCTCAAAGGAAAAACAAAGATTTCCTAGTAAGAGCAAAGGTCAGGGCCAGCTCATTCCTTCTCGTGGTCTTGATAATGAAATTAAAAATGAAATAGGTTCCCAAAATGGTCCCAATAATGAGGGAACCATAATAACACACAGCAGGAGAAATCATTATGTACCCCACAGACAAAATAATTACTCACGGAACAAGGGTGGGTCACAAAGCAAAGGCACCTGGGGTTACAGGAACTCCCATTCCAATAGGAGGTTTCGCCCCCCTAAAAAGTATGACAGTAGTGAGTCGTCTGACAGTGGCAGTTCCAGTGAGAGTGATGGTGACTAGAAATTCCCAGTAGGATAAAGATTTGAACACTTAGTCATCAGTGACTTAACAGTATAAAGGGGGCCCACTTGATAGCAGATAAGATGAAGGACAGAGTCAGGAACTGAATAAGCCAAGAGACCTGGTCTCCTGGGGAGAACTATTGCTCTCTTAATGGTCACTGTATGAAATTCTCATGATGCTTTTTGAAATTTTATTCAAAGTTATGATGCTTTTTTAAGGAAAAAAAATCATTAAGGATTCATGGAATAGGTAACATTTGAATAGGTATCATTTAAAAATAGATTGTATCACAAAACCCTTCCTTTGCTGTTTGCTCTGTAGACATGAAAAACAATATCTCTTATATGATAATCTGTAATTAAATGACCTATAAGAAAGTATATTGTCTGTGGTGCTTCCTTTCAGACTCAACAAGATGAGTTCTCCCTCTGGCAAAGGCAGTGCTATGAAATTAATCCACTGACTAAAGCTTGAAAGCCTCCTTTTGTCCCACTCTGCTCAAGCCAGTATCTCCTTTTTCCTCTGACCTCCTCTGCTCTAATAAGATATCCTGCTTCATGTCCTTCTATGATCTTTTCTCTATTGCATGTTTATAATTTCTTCTAGAACAAATTTTACTTTCTGACGCAACTCTTCATGTTATCACTTTTCTCAGTTCTACCACTTTCTAAACAAAGAGGGGAATGGGTTTGCAGGAGGGAAAGAGGGAGAATTTAAAAAGGAGATGTACAAATGAAAAACCAAGATAAAAACTTACTTTGGCAGATATTATTCATTGGCTGATTCCAATCATCTCAAGCCTATTTCTTTTTTCTGGCCTTTAGTGTAGATGCTTTCCTAGCCAATGGCATTATGATACCATCCTGGAAATTAGCCCTAAGCCTCCTGATCAGAAAGAGAAGCAGATTTCTGGAAGGCTTTTGCTCTTCTTGGTAAGAGCAAGTACAGTTAGTGCCACTCTTTCTCTTTTCTTACCCTATTCCTCTTTAACATCAACATGATGCCTGGATGTGCAGCAGCCATTTTGTGGCCAAGAGGAAAGGCATGAGATAACAGAAAAATAGTTCTATGTATAGAGCTATTTCTATCTGCCATTTCCTTCCCCTGGGGAGGGAACCTACATTGGCAGGTGGATTCTTTGCCACTAAGTCACCAGGGAAGCACACAGAAACCTATACTAGCATTTAAGTTGCAGATAAGTAAGTTGAAATTGACCTGCTAGTTTTAGCTCAGATTATATCAGACCTTTACATGTGAATGGTCTGATCACATGAAAAACACTTGGTGCTATAAAGGAAATATACAATGAGCTAACAGAGAGAACAAAGGTTTTCTTTGGGTGAGTACAGGCGAGATCTTCCAAAGGTCGTCTGTCCTAGTCTGCCACCTAGTGGGGAAGCTGTGCATTTCAATTCTCTGGTCAGATTTTATTTATTTATTTATTTTTTTATTTATTGTTTTTGCCATACATTGTCATGATATCACCATGGGTTTACATATGCTTCCCCTCCGGAACCACCCTCCCTCCTCCCTCCCCCCCGGGAAATCTCGCTGCACCAGTCCCGAGCATCAATCCTGGGCTGGCGATTGATTAGACACATGACAATTAACATGCTTCAATGCCCTTCTCCCATGTCATCCCACCCTTACCCTCATCCACAAAGTCCACGAGTCTATTCTATACATCTGTGTTCCTTTTGTTGTCTCCCATGTTGGGTTCTCGTTACTGTCTTTCTAAATTCCATATATATTTTAGTTCCTCTGTCCCAGCCTCAGTATTTATTCATGCATATTTATTCAAAACACTGACAATGTTTGATTTTCCTCATCCATTTAAGGAAAACACTAATATGTCAGCATCCATGATGCACCGCTAAGAGATGATGCAGACATAGAGTGATGAGTCCAAAACAGAAGGACCAGAGCTTTGGGAGAACCGCCTGCAGTCAGGCACTGGATCTCTGCTTCATCCAAACCCAGGTTTCAGCCACCAAGCTGCACTAGCTTCATTTTTTTTTTTTTTCATTTTTAAGTAAACATAGATTTCAAAAATAGGGCACAAAATTTCAACCTCACCAAGGTGCTTTCCATGCAACTACTGAAATGGGTACCATCTGCCACCTTGTGCCCAAAAAGAAAAGATCACTGCAGGCTCCGGAATTTATTTTTACACCTGCTACTCCCTCCAACCTCACTGCATCAGCTTGTAAGTATCTACTTTGATTTTTTTAGCCCTAATTAAGCTGCTCTTGGCAACTACAACCAGTCAAGATACCTGATTCTGTTTGGGATGACATTCAGCTCAGTTGAAGAACACTTACTGAATGACCACATTTTACAAAACTCCATGGGGATCAAAAGAAGAAAAGAGATGTTCCTGGCTCTTATCAAGATTGCAATTTAATCAGGAAAACAGGCATACAAGATACAAAGTAGACTGTGGTGAATTCAATCATAGAAAAAAAGTAATCAAAGGAGTTCTACAGAAAGGAGTTCTGCAGAAACAGATGAACTCTCAGTGAAGGAAAGAGCAAAGATTAGTAGAATCCATCCTCCTTGAGGTATGACACATGCAGAGGGGTTGCTGATAGTTCCAATGGACAAATGAGGGCTTGATAGCTGAATGCCTTAAATGATACTATATATATTTTAGAGCTTAAGAAAGATCATTCCAACAATAAGACAGGGAGGTAGTGGTGGTGGGGCTGGACAGGGAGAGCTAGAGGGCAGAAGACAGGCTGTAGGGACAACCAAAGAGTGATTGCTGTAATCCATAAGAAACAACCTGGTCCCCTCATTCAGTCTTTAGGACACACATTCACTCAAGTAGGCACTCAAGATGTGTTAGTTTTTAAGACACTATGAAGCCTGCATTTCAAAAACAACATCTAACAAGGTGAACTCTGCATGTCAAGATACTGATACCTAGAATCATTGGTGTTAAGATATTGTCTTAGCCAGCCCAAAGGAAAAGGAGAAGAAACAGATGGGTCTGGATGAAGTCATGGAAAGGGGAGTTGGGAACAGAGAAAGAAGAGGGAGGAATAAAGGCTTAGACAAAACTTAATGAGGAAATTCGGAAAGAAAGGAAAACAAAACTCCAATAAAATCTAAGAGCCAGAAACCCAGATAAGGACAAAGTAAAAATGGTGAGTGGATTTAGCCAATAACTGCAGGTAAGTCTACCATAACTTATGTGGTCTAGACTTTAGCTAGTAAGGACAAGAAGAGCTAAAAGGTAATTCTGTTTTACTAAATGAATAATACTTTGTAAAGTCATAGAGAGAGTGTAGAATAGCAGATCCACTCCCTGTTTGGAAATATGGCTACTGCTATACAGGTGACTCTTGAGCAACACGGGGTTGAACTGTGCAGGTCCACTTATACATGAATTTATTTATTTATGTGCTTTATTGAATATGCCAAAGGCTTTGACTGTGTGGATCACAAGAAACTGTGGAAAATTCTGAAAGAGATGAGAATACCAGATCACCTGACCTGTCTCTTGAGAAATCTGTATGCAGGTCAGGAAGCAACAGTTAAAACTGGACATGGAACAACAGACTGGTTCCAAATAGGAAAAGGAGTACGTCAAGGCTGTATATTCTCACCCTGCTTATTTAACTTATATGCAGAGTACAGCATGAGAAACGCTGGTCTGGAAGAAGCACAAGCTGGAATCAAGATTGCCGGAAGAAATGTTAGTAACCTCGGATATGCAGACAACACCAGCCTTATGGCAGAAAGTGAGAAGGAACTAAAAAGCCTCTTGATGAAAGTGAAAGAGGAGAGTGAAAAAATTGGCTTAAAGCTCAACATTCAGAAAACAAAGATCATGGCATATGGTCCTATCATTTCATGGCAGATAGATGGGGAAACAGTAGAAACAGTGGCTGACTTTAATTTTTTGGGCTCCAAAATCACTGCAGATGGTGATTGCAGCCATGAAATTAAAAGATGCTTACTCCTTGGAAGGAAAGTTATGACCAACCTAGATAGCGTATTGAAAAGCAGAGACATTACTTTGCCAACAAAGGTCCATCTAGTCAAGGCTATGGTTTTTCCAGTAGTCATGTATGGATGTGAGAGTTGGATGGTGAAGAAAGCTGAGCACCGAAGAATTGATGCTTTTGAACTGTGGTGTTGGAGAAGACTCTTAAGAGTCCCTCGGACTGCAAGGAGATCCAACCAGTCCATCCTAAAGGAGATCAGTCCTGGGTATTCATTGAAAGGACTGATGTTGAAGCTGAAACTCCAATACTCTGGCCATCTCATGTGAAGAGTTGACTCATTGGAAAAGACCCCGATGCTGGGTAGAATTGGGGGCAGGAGGAGAAGGGGATGACAGAGGATGAGATGGTTGGATGGCATCACCAACTTGATGAACATGGGTTTGGGTGGACTCCGGGAATCGGTGATGGACAGGGTGGCCTGGCGTGCTGTGATTCATGGGGTCACAAAGAGTCAGACATGACTGAGTGACTGAACTGAGGGTTAATTCTCTGGTAGTCTAGGGTCTTGGAGTCAGTGCTCCCACTCCAAAGGTTCAGGGCTTAATCTCTGGTAAGGAACAAAGATTCCACAAGTGGTTTGTTATGGCATTAAGTGAGATTAAAACAAATGTCCAAAAATGAGAAGCCAAAGATGAACCCCAGACAACTGGAAGTTACAAACTAATGCAAATAATAATTAAAATAATGGAATATACACATATACATATACACCCATGAGCAAAGTCAAAGCAGTCCAGCAAAAATAAAGTACAGTAGACTGACCCGGTGAACAAAGGAAATAAAAAATTATATTTACCAGTTAAGAACAAAACTAACTAAAGCACAAACTGGAAAACAAAACTAAAGCAGGGTGCCAACTGGGGAATAAAGCAATGAAAACAAAACTAATAAAATGTTGAGAGGAAAGGAAAGAAAGAAAAGAAAGGAAGAATAGATATGCAAAGTTAAACAGAGGTAGATAAAGAGGATTTATATAAATTAAAGATTAATTGCAAGGGGAAAAGAACAGTAGGAACGGCAAACAAAGGAATAAATGTAGAAAAAATATAATAGGTTTAAAAACGTTAAAATTATAAAAAAGAGAAAGAAAAAATGTATTTTATTTTTAAGAATATCATTACCATTGTTAGGTTAATAAATTAGTAATATACCTGAAACAAGTTTAATTTGACAGTTTTTTAATTTAAAATAATAAGAGAAGCCTCCAAAAGATCTCACAGAGACAAAGAAAAAGAAATCTAAGGTAAACTGGTAATGAAAATAATTATAACCACATAAACAGACATTTAAAATATAACATAAACTATTTTAGGATTATAAAAGTAGGACACTTCTATGAAGTAGTCTTTTCTGGAAACATATAACTCCTGAAAAATCTTAAAACTTGAATTTATCACTAACCATAAAAGAAACTGGAAAATATTATTTTCCAATTACCCCTAAAAAAATCCTCAGGGCCATATGGTTTTACTGGTATGTCCTTTCAAACTTTTGACAAAGAGATAATTGGCATGACACATGCACTATTTTGGAAACAGTGGGAAAGATGGAAAGCTGTTCCTTTCATTTTATGAAGCTAAGATGGCCTTAATAGCAAACCCTTAAAAAATACAGAGGAAAATAATAAAACCATAAGACAAACATCATTTATGAACAAAAATGAAAAAAAATCAAAGCAAATTTAATTGTAAAAGTACTTTCAAAGAGTCATTCAGTATGATCAAAAGAATTTATCCCAGAATATTAACAAATCCAGTCTTATAATACATCACAGGTCCTATAACACAGCACATCAGAAGTTCCTCTCTTACTAAAAATTTGTTTTTAATTCACACAACAAATAACTGAGTTGAGCTGAGTCCTTTCAGTTGACTGTTTACTATGTTCCAGATACTGCTAAAAATGCTGGAGATGCCTTTCTCAAGCCTATATTTAATGGGAGCAAGACTATAAACAAAAAAAGAAAACCAGAATATGTTAGTTGGTGATGAATGCTGTAGAAAAAATTAAGTAGAGAAAAGTGACAGAAATTGCTGTTTTAAATAGGATGGTCAGAGAAGGCTGAATGGAGATAACATTTGGGCAGAGTCCTGAAGAAGGTAAGGGAGCTAGCCACGTGGACCTGAAGGACAGAAGAGTTCCAGGCAGAATTTACAGCAAGTGTAAAGGCCCTGAGGCAGCATTCTGCCTGGTGCACTGGGGATAGTCTCTACTGTCCATGAAACTCTCCAGGCAAGAATACTGGAGTGGGCAGCCATTCCCTTCTCCAGGGGATCTTCCCAACTCAGGGTTAGAACCTATACCATCTGAGAGTCTTTACTGTCTGAGCCACCAGGGAAGACCATTTTTAAAGCAGCCCACACATCTCAAATCAGCCTTTGTGATGCTTTGCTTCTCTGTGCTTTGACCTCTTGCTCCCTCGGTTCCTTCTTTGTTTCCTTGTTGCACTTTCTGTTCTGTTTTACAGAGACACGCGCTGCTAGGACAACCAATATATACGTGACCTGAGCCTCACTACAGCTCAACAGTCATTAGATTACTGTACACACTGGGGTAAATCGGGGAAGCCGCAACCATACTGGGAAAAGGTTTTGCAAGAGCCTGTCTAAAGGTCCCTGTTTGAAAGTTGTCTTGTAAATTTACTTTAAATCATATTTTCATCATTTGTTGATAGAAACAATCCATGAGGCAACCAGCTCTCTTTCATCATTTGTTGATAGAAACAATCCATGAGGCAACCAGCTCTCCATTACAGACTGAAAGTATTCACACAGGGCCAGGCGAACACAAAGGAAGATCTGGACTCTCTATAGACCTAGAAGAGAACTAGGAGACTGAGTTGAGGGTTCCTGAGGAGATACTCATGCTAGTGATTTCAAAATTTGGGTTTGTAGCTAAATTATCCGAGTGAACTCTTACAAATGAAAATCACTGAATCCAATTCACAGCCTTGAAGCACAGCTATTACTCTATCAGTTCACTAATGCGGTGTTTCCGAGATCACTCCAGATTACCTATATCAGAATCAGCTCTTTTCTAAAAGTAAGCTTGCCTTCTGCACATGATATATCTGGAATGTCAGCATATAAAGAATACGTCATTCTTTTTAAGTTATTGTATAGAATTTCAATGCTTGGATTTACTGTGATTTTTAACCAAAGCCTATTGATGGCCACTTAAGTTCAGTTCACTTGAGTCGCTTAGTCATGCTGACTCTTTGCAACCCCATGGACTGCAGCATGCCAGGCCTCCCTGTCCATCAACAACTGCTGGCGCTTACTCAAGCTCATGTCCATAGCTTTGATTAGACGGACCTTTGTTGCCAAAGTAATGTCTCTGCTTTTTAATATGCTGTCTGCTGCTGCTGCTGCTGCTGTTAAGTCACTTCAGTAATGTCCGACTCTGTGCGACGCCATAGACGGCAGCCCACCAGGCTCCCCCGTCCCTAGGATTCTCCAGGCAAGAACACTGGAGTGGGTTGCCATTTCCTTCTCCAATGCATGAAAGTGAAAAATGAAAGTGAAGTCGCTCAGTCGTGTCCGACTCTTACAGAACCCATGGACTGTAGCCCACCAGACTCCTCTGTCCATGGGGTTTTCCAGGCAACAGTAGTGGAGTGGGGTGCCATTGCTTTCTCCGAATATGCTGTCTAGATTGGTCATAACTTTTCTTCCAAGAACAATTGTCTTTTAATTTCATGGCTGCAGTCACCATCTGCAGTGATTTTGGAGCTCAAAAAATTAAAGTCAGCCACTGCTTCGACTGTTTCCCCATCTATTTGCCATGAATGGGACCAGATGCCATGACCTTAAGTTTTCTGAATGTTGAGTTTAAAGCCCACTTTTTCCCTCTCCTCTTTGACTTTCAACAAGATGCTCTTTATTTCTTCTTCACTTTCTGCCATAAGGGTGGTGTCATCTGCATATCTAAGGTTATTGATATTTCTCCTGGCAATCTTGATTCCAGTTTGTGTTTCATCCAGTCCAGAATTTCTCATGATATACTCTGCACATAAGTAAAATAAGCACGGTGACAATATACAGCCTTGACGTACGTATTCCTTTCCCAATTTGGAACCAGTCTGTTGTTCCATGTCCAGTTCTAACCGTTGCTTCTTGATCTGCATACAGATGTCTCAGAAAGCAGGTCAGGTGGTCTGCTACTCCCATCTCTTGAAGAATTTTCCACATTTAAGTAGTTTTTAGTTAATGAACATCCTTGGTTCTGTATCTTTGGATTTAATAGAGTAAACTCTAGCCACGCTAAGCCTATTTTAAGTTTCAGAGGTACACAGAGGCAGCACCAAGTTGCATGTTCCTAAAACCAAGTTGTAAGAGCAAGTAACTTCTGCACTTTAAATAAATTTGGCTTTGTGACACTTCATTCCACATACAATATGCCCTCAGGACGGAAGATTCCAAACAGCAGTGGTAGACTAGCTCCAGTAGCATCATCTGAAGAACTTTAGAATAGAGCAGCCTCATCTCAATGATTCTGCTTTCAGATTCAGCTGGGTCCCAGGAATCTAAAGTCTAGGAAAACTTCCAGGTGACACTAATGCACAGTCAGGTTCAAAAAATCACTGCCAAGGGGATCATGTTCAAGAGTTTCCAAAATTGAGTGGGTCTCCCTTGTGGCTCACTGGTAAAGAATCCGCTTGCAATGCAGGAGACCTAGGTTTGATCCCTGGGTTGAGAAGATCCCCTGGAGAAGGAAAAGGCTACCCATTCTAGAATTCTGGCCTGGAGAATTCCATGGACTGTGTAGTCCATGGGATCGCAGAGGCAGAGTCGGACATGACTGAGAGACTTTTATTTCGCTTCACTTCAAAATTGAAAAGGAGAAAACAGTCACTAGATGGCAACCTCTCTCTTTTTTTTTCTTAGTTTTTAACAAAATTTAGCAGAGTCCTTGAAAGCATCTTTTTTTCTTCCCATTCATGATTAAATTCAGACACATCTCCCTATAGGAGGTTTTTTAAAAATACACAAGCAGGTGCCTGTCTGTTATAATGCCCATATCCCACTGCTTCTGAACTCCCTAATCAAAAACAAGAGCTCTTTTGTTCGAATAGTCCTTCCAGAAACTAAATCCTGCTTTTGTTTGCACACATTTCTCCTATAAAATCCTGAATTTCCTATTTCCTAAGATAATAATTGGGGGAGGAACTAAGATGGCGGAGGAATAGGACGGGGAGACCACTCTCTCCCCAATAAACACACCAAAAGAACTTTTAAAGGCCGAACAAACTCCATAAAACAGGATCTGAATGCTGGCAGAGGACATCGGGCATCTGGAGGGGCGGCCCATTGCCGACAAGAGGAGGTAGGACAAAAGAAAAAAAAAAGATAATAATTGGAATTTATCTTAACTGGAAATATCTCTTTTCTTTCTTACTAATGTCTTGATATCACTAAAGCTGAAGACCATCTGTACTCAGTTTTGTGAGGCTAACCCCCCCAAGAGTCTGAAATGCAGTACTTGGATGCAATCTCAAAAACGGCAGAATGATCTCTGTTCATATCCAAGGCAAACCATTCAATATCACAGTAATCCAAGTCTATGCCCTGACCAGAAATGCTGAAGAAGCTGACGTTGAATGCTTCTATGAAGACCTACAAGACCTTCTAGAACTAACACCCAAAAAAGATGTCCTTTTCATTATAGGGAACTGGAATGCAAAAGTAGGAAGTCAAGAGATACCTGGAATAACAGGCAAATTTGGCCTTGGAGTAAAAAATGAAGCAGGGCAAAGGCTAATAGAGTTTTGTCAAGAGAACACACTAGTCATAGCAAACATCCTCTTCCAACAACACAGGAGAAGACATTACATATGGACATCACCAGATGGTCAATACCGAAATCAGATTGATTATATTCTTTGTGGCCAAAGATGGAGAAGCTCTATACAGTCGGCAAAAACAAAACCGGGAGCTGACTCAGATCATGAACTCCTTATTGCCAAATTCAGACTTAAATTGAAGAATGTCAGGAAAACCACTAAACCATTCAGGTAAGACCTAAATCAAATCCCGTACAATTACACAGTGGAAGTAACAAATAGATTCAAGGGATTAGATCTGATAGAGAGAGTGCCTGAAAAACTATGAACAGAGGTTTAAGACATTGTACAGGAGGCAGGGAACAAGACCACCCCCAAGGAATAGAAATGCAAAAAGGCAAGATGGTAGTCTGAGAAGGCCTTACAAATAACTGAGGAAAGAAGATAAGTGAAAGGCAAAGGAAAAAAGGAAAGATATACCCATTTGAATGCAGAGTTCCAAAGAATAGCAAGGAGAGATAAGAAAGCCTGCCTCAGTGATCAATGCAAAGAAATAGAGGAAAACTAGAGACAGAAAAGACTGCATATCTCTTCAAGAAAATTAGAGATACCAAGGGAACATTTCATGCAAAGATGGGCATAATAAAAGACAGAAAAGGTATGGACCTAACAGAAGCAGAAGATATTAAGAAGAGGTGGCAAGAATACACTGAAGAACCGTACAAAAAAGATCTTCATGACCCAGACAATCACGATGGTGTGATCACTCACCTAGAGCCAGACATTCTAGGAATGTCTGGCATGTCAAGACATTCCAGAATGTGAAGTCGAGAGGGCCTTAGTAAGCATCACCATGAGCAAAGCTAGTGGAGGTGATGGAATTCCAGTTGAGCTATTTCAAATCCTAAAAGATGATGCTGTGAAAGTGCTGCACTCAATATGCCAGCAAATTTGGAAAACTCAGCAGCAGCCACAGGACTGGAAAAGGTCAGTTTTCATTCCAATCCCTAAGAAAGACAATGCCAAATAATGCTCAAGCTACTGCACAACTGTACTCATCTCACACTCTAGTAAAGTAATGCTTAAAATTCTCCAAGCCAGGCTTCAAAAGTATGTGAACCATGAACTTCCAGATGTTCAAGCTGGTTTTAGAAAAGCTAGAGGAACCAGAGATCAAATTGCCAACATCTGTTGGATCATCAAAAAAGCAAAAGATTTCCAGAAAAAACATCTACTTTTGCTTTATTGACTCCACCAAAGCCTTTGACTGTGGATCACAATAAACTGTGGAAAATTCTTCAACAGATGGGCATACCAGACCACCTGACCTGCCTCCTGAGAAATGTGTATGCAGGTCAAGAAGCAACAGTTAGAACTGGACACGGAACAACAGACTGGATCCAAATAGGGAAAGGAGTACATCAAGGCTGTATATTGTCAACCTGCTTATTTAACTTATATGCAGAGCACATCATGAGAAATGTTGGGCTGAATGAAGCACAAGTTGGAATCAAGATTGCCAGGAGAAATATCAGTAACCTCAGATATGCAGATGACACCACCCCTATGGCAGAAAGTGAAGAAGAAATAAAGAGCATCTTGTTGAAAGTCAAAGAGGAGAGTGAAAAAGTTGACTTTAAACTCAACATTCAGAAAATTAAGGTCATGGCATCTGGTCCCATCACTTCATGGCAAATAGATGGGGAAACAGTCGAAGCAGTGGCTGACTTTAATTTTTTGGGCTCCAAAATCACTGCAGATGGTGACTGCAGTCATGAAATTAAAAGACACTTGCTCCTTGGAAGGAAAGTTATGACCAACCTAGACAGCATGTTAAAAAGCAGAGACATTACTTTGCCAACAAAGGTCCATCTAGTCAAGGCTATGGTTTTTCTAGTAGTCATGTCTGGATGTGAGACTTGGACTTTAAAGAAAGCTGAGCACTGAAAAATTGATGGTTTTGTTGGAGAAGACTCTAGAGAGTCCCTTGGACAGCAAGGAGATCCAACCAGTCTATCCTAAAGGAGATCAGTCCTGAATATTCATTGGAAGGACTGAGGCTGAAGCTGAAACTCCAATACTTTGGCCACCTGATGTGACAAACTGACTCATTTGAAAAGACCCTGATGCTGAGAACAATTAAAGTTGGGAGGAGAATGGATGACAGAGGATGAGATGGTTGAATGGTATCACCAACTTGTTGGACATGTGTTTGAGTAAGTGCCAACAGATGTTGATGGACAAGGAAGCCTGACATGCTGTGGTCCATGGGGTTGCAAAGAGTCAGACACGACTGAGCGACTTAACTGAACTAAACTGAATTGAACTCACCCCCACCACCTTGACATGAACAGTCCACCATTCTTTCTCTAACTTGGCCTACAGAGGAAACTAGATTCTTGAAAGGAACCTCAGAGGTCATCTAGTCCAATGCTCACCTAAAGCTAAAGATCACTTTCTTTCATCCCTAATAGCTGGTCATTTTGCCTTTGCTTGAATACTTACATTAACAGGGAACATACTACCTTGCACTTCTGGTTCTAGGCAGAATAATTCATTTTCTTTCCACCTGACATCTTTCAAACTAAACCTTTTTCAATAGCCTTTCATATGACCTCTCACCATGCTTGTCACTTCCATTTACCTGGGCACTATGTCCACAAGTCACCTACATATCTCAGCACACAGTGTAATAGTGACCTCCCTTACTCTGGCCACTCATTACTGTTAATATAGTATAGGATTGTGTTAGATTCCTTGATACCTACAAAAATGCCTGTGCCAGTGCCTGGCCCAACAAACAGGCTGAATTAATATCAGTTTCCTTTGCTTCCTGTTTAATTTCTAATTATATAAGTACTACCTTCTTTCTGTTTTTTGTTTGCTTGTTGCTTGCTCTATTAGAACCAATATCAGACCAGTCCTGCCCTTTATACCATATTATACAATTTATTTTCAGAAACAAAATGCCTAATGTAATATTTCATAGGTAACTCAGCTGGTAAAGAATTTCCTGCAATGCAAGAGACCCTGGTTCAATTCCTGGATCAGGAAGATCTCCTAGAGAGGGGATAGGCTGCCTGCTCCAGTTTTCTTGGGCTCCCCTGGTGGCTCAAATGGATAAGAATCCACCTGTAATTTGGGAGATCTGGGTTGGGAAGATCCCCTGGAGAAGGGAATGGCTACCTACTCCAGTATTCTTGCCTGGAGAATTCCATGGACAGAGGATCTGTACTGTTTTATCAATATTTGGGGGGCTTTGATTTTATGACCTTATATATTAACTATCAAGACTTCCCAGATGGCTCATGGGTTCTATCAGCTTTTTGAGATGCAAATATATCATTACCTTTAGGCATTCATCTTAGCTATTTGCAAGAACTGTGAACAGGGTAGAGGGTAGGACAATGCCCCGGTGCATAATAATGTTGGCTCCCCTATGCTCTTCAGTATGTCCTAATCTATAAAACCAGTTGTTGTCAATGTGTTAATGTTCAGTAGCTCAGTCATGTCCAACTCTTTGCGACCCCATGGAATGTAGCACCCGAGGCCTCTCTGTCCCTCAGCATCTCCCGAAGTTTGCCCAAGTTCATGTCTATGGCATCAGTGATGCCATGCAGCCATCTCATCCTTTGAAACCCTCTACTCCTTCTGTCCTTAATCTTTCCCATTATCCGGGACTTTCCCAATGAGTCAGCTATTCGTATCAGTCGGTCAGTTCAGTTGCTCAGTCGTGTCCGAACCTTTGCAACCCCATGAACCGCAGCACGCCAGGCCTCCCTGTCCATCACCAACTCCTGGAGTCCACCCAAACCCAAGGCCATCGAGTCGATGATGCCATCCAGCCTTCTCATCCTCTGCGTCCCCTTCTCCTCCTGCCCTCAATCCTTCCCAACATCAGGGTCTTTTCCAATGAATCAGCTCTTCACATGAGGTGGCCAAAGTATTGGAGTTTCAGCTTCAACATCAGGCCTTTCAATGAACACCCAGGACTGATCTCCTTTAGATGGACTGGTTGGATCTGCTTGCAGTCCAAGGGACTCTCAAGAGCCTTCTGCAACACCACAGTTCAAAAGAATCAATTCTTCAGTGCTCAGCTTTCTTCACCGTTCAACTCTCACATCCATACATGACTACTGGAAAAACCATAGCCTTGACTAGATGAACCTTTGTTGGCAAAGTAATATCTCTGCTTTTCAATATGCTATCCAGGTTGGCCATAACTTTCCTTCCAAGGAGTAGGCGTCTTTTGATTTCATGGCTGCAGTCACCATCTGCAGTGATTTTGGAGCCCAAAAAAATAAAGTCTGACACTTTTTCCACTGTTTCCCCATTTATTTTCCATGAAGTGATGGGACCAGATGCCATGATCTTAGTTTTCTGAATGTTGAGCTTTCAGCCAACTTTTTCACTCTCCTCTTTCACTTTCAGCAAGAGGCTCTTTAGTTCTTCTTCACTTTCTGCCATAGGAGTGGTGTCATCTGCATATCTGAGGTTACTGATATTTCTCCCGGAAATCTTGATTTCAGCTTGTGCTTCCTCCAGCCCAGCGTTTCTCATGATGTACTCTGCATATAAGTTAAATAAGCAGGTTGACAATATACAGCCTTGACACACTCCTTTTCCTATTTGGAACCAGTCTGTTGTTCCTAGTCCAGTTCTAACTGTTGCTTCCTGACCTGCATACAGGTTTCTCAAGAGGCAGGTCAGGTGGTCTGGTATTCCCATGTCTTGAAGAATTTTCCACAGTTTATTGTGATCCACAGTCAAAGGCTTTGGCATAGTCAATAAAGCAGAAATAGATGGTTTTCTGGAACTCTCTTGCTTTTTCGATGATCCAACAGATGTTGGCAATTTGATCTCTGGTTCCTCTACCTTTTCTAAAACCAGTTTCAACATCTGGAAGTTCACAGTTCATGTATTGCTGAAGCCTGGCCTGGACAATTTTAAACATTACTTTACTAGCGTGTCAGATGAGTGCAATTGTGTGGTAGTTTGAACATTCTTTGGCATTGCCTTTCTTTGGGATTGGAATTAAAACAGACATTTTCCAGTCCTGTGGCCACTGCTGAGTCTTCCATATTTGCTGGCATATTGAGTGCAGCACTTTCACAGCATCATCTTTCAGGATTTGAAATAGTTCAACTGGAATTCTGTCACCTCCTCTAGCTTTGTTCGTAATGATGCTTCCTGCGGCCCACTTGACTTCACATTCCAGGATGTCTGGCTCTAGGTGAGTAATCACACCATTGTGATTATCTGGGTCATGAAGATCTTTTTTGTACAGTTCTTCAGTATATTCTTGCCACCTCTTCTTAATATCTTCTGCTTCTGTTAGGTCCATACCATTTCTGTCCTTTATTGAGCCCATCTTTGCATCATATCAGGTGACCAAAATACTAGAGCTTCAGGTTCAACATCAGTCCTTCCAATGAGTATTCAGGGTTGATATCCCTTAAGATTGACTGGTTTGATCTCCTTGCTGTTCAAGGGACTCTCAAGGTGTCTTCTCCAACACCACAGTTCAAAGTCATCAATTCTTTGGTGCCCTCCCTTCTTTTTTTTTTTTTTTTGGTTGGGTGTGGGGGCATAATGTCCTATAGGGGATCAGATTTGCATTTCTAGAAAGCTGTTCCACTGCAAGGTGGAGAAAGGGTGTGTGGGGGTGGGAAGGATGTGGGGAGGTCAGTTCTGAAGACAATGCAGAGATCCAAGGAAGGGGGATTGGAGAGGGGACTAGGGTGTTGCCAGGAAAATGGTAAGAGGCAGATGTAGATGACATGTATTTAGAACACAAATCAAGTTTGTAAGAATTGGATTGGCAGGGTGAGGGGTAAGGAGAAATCCAGGAACCCTCTGGGTTTCTGGCTGTATTTGCCTCCATGGGAGTGTTACTCCTGGTGATACATTGTCATGATATCACCATGGGTTTACATATGCTTCCCCTCCGGAACCACCCTCCCTCTTCCCTCCCCCCGCCCCGGGAAATCTCTCTGCACCAGCCCCGAGCATCAATCCTGGGCTGGCGATTGATTAGACATATGAAAATTAACATGCTTCAATGCCCTTCTCCCATATCATCCCACCCTTACCCTCATCCACAAAGTCCACGAGTCTATTCTATACATCTGCGTTCCTTTTGCTGTCTCGTATGTTGGGTTCTCGTTACCGTCTTTCTAAATTCCATATATATGTGTTAATATACTGTATTGTTGTTTTTGCTTCTGGCTTACTTCACTCTGGATAATGGGCTCCAGTTTCGTCCATCTGAGTAGAATTGCTTCAAATGAATTTTTTTTAATGCTGAGTAATATTCCATTGTGTATATGTACCACAGCTTTCTTATCCATTCATCAGTTGATGGGCATCTAGGTTGTTTCCATGTCTTAGCTATTGTAAACAATGCAGCGATGAACATTGGGGTACACGTGGCTCTTTCAATTCTGGTTTCCTCGGTGTATATGCC
Organism: Antilocapra americana; assembly: GCA_007570785.1. Lineage (NCBI taxonomy): Eukaryota > Metazoa > Chordata > Mammalia > Artiodactyla > Antilocapridae > Antilocapra > Antilocapra americana. Next base: position 5,589,029 of record ML662438.1, read on the forward strand.
CAGCAGTGGGATTGCCGGGTCATATGGCAGGTCTATTTGCAGCTTTTTAAGGAACCTCCACACTGTTTTCCATAGTGGCTGTACTAGTTTGCATTCCCACCAACAGTGTAAGAGGGTTCCCTTTTCTCCACATCCTCTCCAGCATTTATTGCTTGTAGACTTTTGGATGGCAGCCATTCTGACTGGTGTAAAGTGGTACCTCATTGTGGTTTTGATTTGCATTTCTCTGATAATGAGTGATGTTGAGCATCTTTTCATGTGTTTGTTAGCCATTTTTATATCTTCCTTGGAGAAATGTCTGTTAAGTTCTTTGGCCCACTTTTTAATTGGGTTGTTTATTTTTCTAGAATGGAGCTGCAGGAGTTGTTTGTAAATTTTTGAGATTAATTGTTTGTCTGTTGCTTCATTGGCTATTATTTTCTCCCATTCTGAAGGCTGTCTTTTCACCTTGCTTATAGTTTCCTTTGTTGTGCAAAAGCTTTTAATTTTAATTAGGTCCCATTTGTTTATTCGTGTTTTTATTTCCAATATTCTGGGAGGTGGGTCATGGAGTATCCCGCTTTGGATTATAGCAGAGAGTGTTTTGCCTATGTTATCCTCTAGGAGTTTTATAGTTTCTGGTCTTATGCTTAGATCTTTGATCCATTTTGAGTTTATCTTTGTGTATGGTGTTAGAAAGTGATCTAGTTTCATTCTTTTACAAGTGGCTGTCCAGTTTTCCCAGCACCACTTGTTAAAGAGGTTGTCTTTTCTCCATTGTATATTCTTGCCTCCTTTGTCAAAGATAAGGTGTCCATAGATGCATGGATTTATCTCTGGGCTTTCTATTCTGTTCCATTGATCTATGTTTCTGTCTTTGTGCCAGTACCATACTGTCTTAATGACTGTGGATTTGTAGTATAGCCTAAAGTCAGGTAGGTTGATTCCGCCAGTTCCATTCTTCTTTCTCAAGATTGCTTTGGCTATACGAGGTTTTTTGTATTTCCATACAAATTGAGAAATTATTTGTTCTAATTCTTTGAAAAAGACCTCTGGTAGCTTGATAGGAATTGCATTGAATCTATAGATTGCTTTGGGTAGTATACTCATTTTCACTATATTGATTCTTCCAATCCACGAACACGGCACATTTCTCCATCTGTTTGTGTCCTCCTTGATTTCTTTCATCAGTGTTTTATAGTTTTCTATATACAAGTCTTTAGATTCTTTAGGTAGAAATACTCCTAAGTATTTTATTCTTTTTGTTTCGATGGTGAATGGAATTGTTTCCTTAATTTCTCTTTCTGATTTCTCACTGTTAGTGTATAGGAATGCCAGGGATTTCTGTGTGTTGATTTTGTATCCTGAAACTTTGCTATATTCACTGATTAGCTCTAGTAATTTTCTCGTAGAGTCTTTAGGGTTTTCAATATAGAGGATCATGTCATCTGCAAACAGAGAGAGTTTTACTTCTTCTTTTCCAATCTGGATTCCTTTGATTTCTTTATCTGCTCTGATTGCTGTGGCCAAGACTTCCAAGACTATGTTGAAAAGTAGTGGTGAGAGTGGGCACCCTTGTCTTGTTCCTGATTTCAGGGGGAATGCTTCCAGCTTTTCACCATTGAGGATAATGTTTGCTGTGGGTTTGTCATATATAGCTTTTATTATGTTGAGGTATGTTCCTTCTATTCCTACTTTTTGGAGGGTTTTTATCATAAATGGATGTTGAATTTTGTCAAAGGCTTTCTCTGCATCTATTGAGATAATCATGTGATTTTTATTTTTCAATTTGTTAATGTGGTGTATTACATTGATTGATTTGCGAATATTGAAGAATCCTTGCATCCCTGGGATAAAGCCTACTTGATCATGATGTATGATCTTTTTGATGTGTTGTTGGATTCTATTTGCTAGAATTTTGTTGAGGATTTTTGCATCTAAGTTCATCAGTGATATTGGCCTGTAGTTTTCTTTTTTTGTGGCATCTTTGTCGGGTTTTGGAATTAGGGTGATGGTGGCCTCATAGAATGAGTTTGGAAGTTTACCTTCGTCTGCAATTTTCTGGAAGAGTTTGAGTAGAATAGGTGTTAGCTCTTCTCTAAGTTTTTGGTAGAATTCAGCTGTGAAGCCATCTGGTCCTGGGCTTTTGTTTTTTGGAAGATTTCTGATTACGGTTTCAATTTCCGTGCTTGTGATGGGTCTATTAATATTATCTATCTCTTCCTGGTTTAGTCTTGGAAAGTTGTACTTTTCTAGGAATTTGTCCATTTCATCCAGGTTGTCCAGTTTATTTGCATATAGTTGCTGATAATAGTCTCTTATGATCCTTTGTATTTCTGTGTTTTCTGTTGTGATCTCTCCGTTTTCATTTCTAATTCTGTTGATTTGGTTCTTCTCCCTTTGTTTCTTGATGAGTCTGGCTAACGGTTTGTCAATTTTATTTATCTTCTCAAAGAACCAGCTTTTGGCTTGGTTGATTTTTGCTATGGTCACTTTTGATTCCTTTGCATTAATTTCTGCCCTGATCTTTAAGATTTCTTTCCTTCTACTAGACCTGGGCTTCTGCATCTCTTCCCTTTCTAGTTGCTTTAGGTGTATAGTAAGGTCATTTATTTGATTTTTCTCTTGTTTCCTGAGGTGAGCTTGTATTGCTATGAACTTTCCCCTTAGCATTGCTTTCACAGTGTCCCATAGGTTTTGAGCTGTTGTGTTTTCATTTTCATTCGTTTCCATGCATAACTGAATTTCATTTTTAATTTCTTCTGCGATTTGTTGGTTATTCAGCAGTGTGTTGTTGAGCCTCCATATGTTGGAAGTTTTGAGAGGTTTTCTCCTGTAGTTGATATCTAATCTCACTGCATTGTGGTCAGAAAAGATGCTTGGGATGATTTCAATATTTTTGAATTTATCAAGGTTAGATTTATGGCCCAGGATGTGATCTATCCTGGAGAAGGTCCCGTGTGCACTTGAGAAAAAGGTGAAATTCCTTGTTTTGGGGTGGAATGACCTATAGATATCAATTAGGTCTAGTTGGTCTATTGTTTCATTTAAAGTTTGAATTTCCTTGTTACTTTTCTGTCTAGTTGATCTATCCATTGGTGTGAGTGGTGTATTAAAGTCTCCTGCTATTATTGTGTTGTTGTTGATTTCCCCTTTCATATTTGTTAGCATTTGCCTTACATATTGTGGAGCTCCTATGTTAGGTGCATAAATATTTATAATTGTTATTTCTTCTTCCTCGATTGATCCTTTGATCATTATGTAATGTCCATCTTTATCTCTTTTCACTGCCTTTATTTTAAAGTCTACTTTATCTGATATGAGTATTGCCACTCCTGCTTTCTTTTGGTCTTTATTTGCATGGAATATCTTTTTCCAGCCTTTAACTTTCAGTCTATATGTGTCCCTAGGTTTGAGGTGGGTCTCTTGTAGACAACATATATAGGGATCTTGTTTCTGTATCCAATCGGCCAATCTTTGTCTTTTGGTTGGGGAGAGAGCAGTCAAGGCAATGATCTCACTCCCAGGTAGCAATGGGTACTGGAGCTTGGATCCTTAAAGGTACAAAGTTGATACCAAATACTAATAAGCAAAGATTAAAAATCTAGAGTAAAGACTGGATTCTCAAAAGTACTATTATGAAAAAAAGAAAGAAAGAATGATAAAGAAGAAAATACAACAACACCAACAACAACAACAACAAAAATCAGTAAAATAAAAAAAAATTTTTAAAAAAGGGGGAATAAAGTGGAGATATAAAAGGTAAGAAAGGAGATAGGATGGAGAATGCAATAAGGGAGAAAGAGGAGATTTAAAAAAAAAGGGAAAATAAAAATAAAGGAAAAGAAAGAAAAAAGAAGAAAATAACAAGGTTATAGGGGACTTAAAAATTCTAAAAAAAAAATTCTAAAAAAAAGGGAAAATAAAAAGAAAGGAAAAAAAGAAAGGAAAAAAAAAGAAAATAACAAGGTTATAGGGGACTTAAAAATTCTAAAAAAAAAAAAGGGGGTATAAAAAAGTTTTAAAAATTTAAAAGATGTTCCTAGTACAGTTATAA